>APFE030178058.1:157821-178938 GCA_000404065.3 Pinus taeda
AGGGTTAATAATATTGTTTTGCATGGTATTAATAATAATTTGGTCCATGATATTTGGCTTGTGGTATTAATAATAATCTCTCACATGGTATTTTGCCTATAGGTTTCACCTAAACATTTTTTTTTTTGAGTTTTTATAAATATAAAGATGTTTATGGAGTAAATATAAAAGAGAGATTTTATTTACTTACTATACCTTTGGAGTAAGTATAAAAAATGTTTTATTTATTTACCATATCTCTCGTTTATTTATATTTTTATCTATTTAGCATACCTCTTTTTTGAGTGTTCCTAAACCTTTTCATATTTTAAATCTATATTGTGTTTATACATAATAATAATTAGATTGATCTTTATATAGGGCCGACATTAGAATAAAAATGTTAAATACTAAATATCACATGTTAAATATATAGGTTTATGTTTTTTGTGAGATTGAAATATTACATGTTAAATGTTTAGGTTTACATTTTTATGTGAGGTCTACCCCCATACAAGGTTGTAGAGTGCCTATTGGTGCAATAATAACAATAATGTTAAATAAAGTTATAGTTTATTTAATTTTTATGTTTTTGGTAATCTTGGTAATGTTTACTATTGATTAATGCCTATGTGCATTTACCAACAATTGAACTTAAATGGTTGTGCTAGTAACATTATTCTTTCTTTTAATCCAAAACTTTATCTTATGGTCATAAATGAAATGTAGTTGGAATATTCTCATCATCGTGTCTACATCAATAGATGAGGTTTCAAATATTAACTATCTTACATTTCTAAATCCATATTTAAGTTTTTCACATTTACCTAATATCATTCTAAAATTATCATACAAATTATTAAATAACAAATAATATCATGTGAAAAATAATATTAACTAGCAATTGCACGAGATGTTGCAAGATGTTGCAAACGAAACACACCAGATGTTTCAAAGGAAACGTCGTAATGCATAAATTTGAGAAGAATAGCGACACATAGAAGATCAATGAATATAAAGAATAATAAACAAAATGCCATTCATCTCAAGATAGAATATAAAGAGAAATCGCTTATATTATCCCAAACTTACAGATTCTATAACCTTCAACACAGATTACCTCTCAATCTTCAGATGTTCTCTTTCAAGTTCCAATAGAAAATATTTGATTTTTCAATATTGAACTGTCTCACTTGATCAAAAGCTTGCAACCTTTTACCACTTTATCTTAAGGTGATTGGATTTGTCTTACAATCTCTTACCACTTTCTCTTAAGGTTATGGGATTTGTATGTACTCATCATTTCTTAACTTCTTTCATGAATTTGGATTGGTTTGTGACACGATGTTTATTCAAAGTTTTTTTCAAAAATGACAAATTCAAAATTTACCATTGGATGAACTAGTTTAAACCAAAGCTACAAAATAGATATATCAATAAATCTAGTCAATGACATAACAACTTTAACAACTTTACATTGTTTGGTAGTCTTAAACTTGTTACTTCTCCAAATCTATCTGAAAACTTCAATAGACAATGACAAGCTTCCATATCAAGGTTTGCTAGAGAGGAGAGATTAAAAACCCATGAGGTAGTTCTTTTAAACGTGTAAGACTAAAGGACATTGAGGAACCCAACAAATTCAAATGTGCAATGCTTTAAAGATTACTACTTAGTTTAGTACAACAAACTAGACAAATTTTAATAAGGGATATTAACTTTCTCAAGCTATAAGGGTGATATTTTCAGCTTTCACAAATGGATAAGTCCAATAACCTCATTGATGAAAGTTTCTCTAGATTGTTAGGAAGCACTTCTAGACTTGTACACCCACCTAGATGGAGTTCTTGCAATGATGTAAGTTTTTCGAGACTACTAGGAAGCACAATTATACTTTCACAACAACTCAAATGGAGTTCTTAGAGACAATTCAATGTTCCAAAGTCATTTGGCAATTGCCTCAAACCAAAGAAAGATTCCATTCTCAATACTCTTAAAGATTGAAGCTTTGAAATTGATCCTGGTAATTCCTCTAGATATTGGCAACTTGAAAGGTATAGTTCCTACAAACTAATTACGAGATCACATAGCTCTTTAGGCAATTTCTTCAATTGTATGAACAATTGGAAGAGATTTTGGAGTCATAGGGATTTATACACTTTATGTCAAATTCAAACTCGATGTGTTTAAGACACGAAGGAATATGTAAATTATGCATTTAATTGTGTGTGATGATTGTATACAAAGTAATAAAATTGCACATGAGATAGAATTCTAGTTATTCTAAGTAAATTAAGAAGGGAAAAAATCATCAAGATTACTATTTAAAGTGAGATTGTTTGAGTTACAATTTATAAATTCTCTAGTTTGTAACATAAATGTTAGATTACTATTTAAAGTGAACCTGTTTGAGTTACAATTGATAAATTATCTATTTTGTAACATAAATGTCTCAACTCCTTGAACTTCCACACATTGAAAGGGAGATGAGAAATTTCTGCTTGAAAAATAAATGAACTTTTCAAATATTTTCTTACATTGGCCATGCACCTCATGTAAGGCTCCAAGTCATACTTGTACACTAAGTCTAGTTTGGAATCATGTATTGATAATGGAGAGGGATCTTCACTGAGAAATAGAAAGAGAAAGGAAACTAGAAGGCCAAATTAAGGTACTCTTAGGAAACCCCACCCGCTTTTAATCTTTGTACATGTTATCATCAAAGAGAGCACATGTGTCCATTGTATCTGCAACTAAAAAACCTCCACATTAAGCCATCAATAAATCATTAGAGGAAGAAGTATTCATTTGATTAATTTTTACAAGAAGCACTCATTTGATTAATTTTTTGACATTCCCATTATGCCTCCTAACTATTAACTATTAATCCATTGGCTTAAAAATATTCAATTGTCTAACTTTCCATACACAGTGGTAGCTAGGGGATTTCTCAAAAGGTAATGCCTTATGGTGAAGTGAGAAATTGAAGTGGATGTGTACTAGGAATATAATATAATATTCTCACATTAGCAACAAATTTAGTAAAATGCTAAGGAGTTTTAATGGACATCATGTTCAAAATAAACAAGGTCTTGAACTAATTTTAAGTATATGAGTGTTATAACTAAATACATTACAACTAAACAATACCTTTAGCTATAAATATTGGATACGTGAGAGAAAGAATAAAGGAGTATTTTAGTTATGTGTCCCTCTTTGCTATTGAATTTCCATGTTGGGCAAAAAAAACAAGAAAATATACACAAATATAATCATTCACATTACGATCAAGAATTTAAGAGATAAAAATTGAATGTTTTGTGGAGAATCCAACGAGGCCAATATTCAAGGATATGTTCTACAACCTGTAGATCACAAAATTATATCACACAAGAGGTATACAAATGAAATTCTTCCTTTGAGTTTCATAGAAACTAGATGAGAATTACATTATAGGTATTTCATTATATATGTGAATTACATTATATTTCTATGGTTTGAAGGTAATTCTTAACCATAATTATTATGGAGCAACTGTAGACATTCGGTTTCTTTCCCAAATTGTATCACACTAGAGGTATACAAATGAAATTCTTCCTTTGAGTTTCATAGAAACTATATGAGAATTACATTATAGGTATTTCATTATATATGTGAATTACATTATATTACTATGGTTTGCAACTAATTATTAACTAGAAGTATTATGGAGCAACTATAGACATTTGGTTTCTTTCCCTTTGAAGATTCTAATCTTATTGGCCAATATTGTAAGGTATATTACATGATTTTAAAATTCATGCCTAGTCCAATAAATAATTTTACATGGAATGATCTTTGACTTGTTTGGGTTCTTGAAGAAAGAGGTATGTTTTCATATGTCCACTATTTTTTATTTATTTCTTGGCTGAATGTCTCTAATTAGTGAAAATTTGAAGAGATGACATTTTTTAGATAACATACAATTTGTTAAAAAAATAACACTTTTTGAATTTATGGTCGGAGAATCCACAGTAAGAGAATTTTTACACCAACATTTCGAATCCCAAATGGGATCCATCATCTTTATCATCTTTCTCTTTACCCTGATGATGGATCCCATTTGGGATTCGAAACGTTGGTGTAAAAATTCTCTTACTGTGGATTCTCCGACCATAAATTCAAAAAGCACAAACCACAGATCTCAAAAATCAAATAACACTTTGTTTACTCAACAAAGCCTTGAGTAAATTAAGGAGGATTTGTGATTATTTATGACATTTTTTTCATTGGAAAAATTTAATCTTGAGCAAATCGCTCAACCTAATTTATTTAATGTCAAAATAATGCAATATGTATCTCACCATGTATTCTTAGTATAAAGAGAAAGTGTACATTTTATGGATACATTATGCTCCACATTTTTATAAAATCTAAATGTGAAACAATATCAAGGCACATATATTTATTGAATGAATAAAAAAGGACACTTCAATCTTACTCAATTTTTTTTGGATGTTTTTTATTACACCAAGTTCATTTTATATTAAAAATGAAACATTACAATGTAATAAAACTCATATCATTCAAATTTAATCTAAACAAACAAAAAAAATCACCTTATTAGAATAACACCAAAATTATTAATAAGTAAAATTATAAAAGGTTAGTATATGAAAAGAAATTGGCACATTTGAAATTCTAATACTACTAATACTAATCCAGTG
The DNA here is from genome assembly GCA_000404065.3 of Pinus taeda. Classification (NCBI taxonomy): domain Eukaryota; kingdom Viridiplantae; phylum Streptophyta; class Pinopsida; order Pinales; family Pinaceae; genus Pinus; species Pinus taeda. The sequence continues at coordinate 162,507 of APFE030178058.1, forward strand.
AAATTGGAAGATTTAGGCAATTAGCTGACTCATAAAATGTTCATACATGTCTTGTCTTTAAATCATAGTCAGGAACCAATCATTGTCTGCAACCGATGAATGGGAACAAGCCAACTCTTCATCCTTCATGCATTCCAAAAATATAATATAATTGTAAAATTAACTCTCAAGGAAAAAGTAAAAGAAAAGTAAATGAAACAACCATTAGGAAAGATGCCAAACACAATCATCTTAACATGAAGTAGAAAACATGAAGTAGAAAATGTTAAGTCTTGAGAGATATAATCCAAAAATTCATTAAGTGGTCAAGGACTAGTGCCTTTTCTTGGTGAATGTAATTATGATCTATCCATGTTTCAGTTACTGAATATCGTTATGCTTGAATTTCATTACCCTTGAATGCAATAACGAAAAGAAATAGTAAAAGCTACCAATTTGAGCATGATGCCTCAAAATTTATTGTTGAATGAGACTCTATCACTATGGAACCATGTCCTCCACCTTTGTATCTATAATTCATACAATTGTAATGCATCAATCAATTCATTCATCCCATGAGGGATGGATTTTTATTGAAAATATAACCTTAAAGCCTCGTTATGGCTTGTGAGGGTCATTATTTAGTGCTTGCAAACTACATGGCAACATTGAGTTGGGAAAGTATGCAACTAACTACCTATTAAACATAGACCTAGAAAATGATGGTAGTTATGTGTTTCTTTCAAATATCTAGCTGCGAGGTTGGATGATGTAGTAAAATTCAAAATGTCTATTAGAAAATGAAGATTGAAAGAAATAGCTTGATGCAGTTGGACTGAGCCAAATAATAAGATTGTTACATTTCACAATGGAGACAAATCTATATGATATGTTTTATATAACCATTCATATTTTTTTTCACTTTCATACATTTTAATATCTCCATGGACTAGTAATTTTAAATGTGTATCCTTGAGACACAGCATGATCAATTTTTCTATTGTATTTCAACCAGTCATTGCAAAGTTACTTAGAGTGTGAACTTGAGACAAACTGTGGTGTGAGGAAGTTCTAAATTTTAAAACTTAGTATTATATATATGCAATGAAATTTAGCAAATTCACACAAACAAAGAGAAAAAAAGATTAAAGATTTATTCACATTAAGCGTCATGATGGTTAAGATGGTCAATTGTTAGGATGAAAAGCCTAGAGTATTATTTAAAAAAAAATGGAATTAGGATTAAATGAAAGAGCATGGTCTCCCTTATATTCTTTGATAATGGTTGAGGGCAACATTTCGTTGTAGTATTGCAAGATATCTACCATCTATGTGTTTATGCCCTAACTTACTATTGCTTTCAAATTCTCTTAGATGTGGTAGTGTGTGGTGCCATTTTAAATTCTTAGAAAACAAATCATTCAAAATTTCTTGTCCTGTCAAGACCTTCAAAAATGTGTGGGAGAATGTCAAATTTGTGAAAGGAAAAAGTCTACTCTCTGATGCAATTGCCAATCAAAATAAGCTCTTGGATTGTGCATTTAGTAAATAAGTTGCATATGCCTCTATTTTGGGTAGATTGCTTGATTATATTACATTTAACATTAATATTTTATTTTAGTTCAAATTAGGCTATAGTTAGATCACATAACATATCACATCCTTTTTCATCTATACTCTTCCTCCATATGCCCTACTAACTTTTGGTGTTTCCTTTGCAACATCTGGTGAAAATTATTAGTTATTTATTGATAAATAATTTCTTTTCTATCCTTAAAATTCTAAAATTATTACTATTCTCTAATTCTATCATGAGAACTTTTACAAAAGGCTTACTGTAAGTGAAATTAATAAAGAGCAAACAAAATTCAATAACAACTTTGATAACATTTTTCTTAATAGAAATCCAAAGAGTAGGTTCATAGTTAAGTAGGAGTGGGTGAGGATCCAATGCATCAATTGATAGTTAGCTTGTCCTTGGTGGAGAGATTTTACTCCTAAAAATATTTCAATAGTCTAACATTCAATCTAACAATGCCCAACATTGTAGAGTGGCAACCTAGAGAAGTTAGTCCCTGAAGTTATTCAATTTAACAGTTCCCATCATTGTAGAGTGGCAACCTAGGGAAGTTATTCCAAGAAGAACGCCCCACCCAAAAAAAATTAGTTTATCTATTCATTCCATTGAAAAATCACAAGGCACAGGGATATTGAAAATAATATGAAAATTAAATATCCAGTTCAAAGATTTAGTCAAATTTTGGAATTTGTCTCTTCAAATACTTCATCATAAAAAAATATTTAAAAATTGCAAAGTTTTGGAATAAAATTTCTAAAGCTTATCAGTTGTAACAATGCAAACATTGTAGAGTGGCAACCTACGGAAGTTAGTCCCTAACGTTATTCAATTTAACAGTGCCCAACATCGTAGAGTGGCAACTTAGGGATGTTATTGTGAAGAACCCCTTACCCCTTAAAAATTAGTTTATATATTCATTACCTTGAAAATTCATAAGCCACACAGATATTGAAAATAGGATGAAAAATAAATATCTAGTTCAAAGATTTAGCCAAAATTTGGGATTAAAATATTCAAAATTTTAAAGTTTTAGAATAAAATTTCTAAAGCTTATCTCACAACTCTTCATACTAAAATATTTCAATGAAATCATAGCAAACTGAACAATCTAATAAAAATTTTAAAACCCAAATCTCCCATTAAAAATAAATAAATTATTCCAAAAAAATTAGTTTATGTGTTCATCCATTGAAATTTCATAAGGCGAAAAGATATTGAAAACAGTCTGAAAAGTAAATATCTAGCTCAAAGATTTCATCAAATTTTGGAATTTGTCTCTTCAAATACTTCATATAAAAAATATTCAAAAATTGCAAAATTTTAGAATAAAATCTCTAAATCTTATGGATTGTCTCAAAATATGTCCAACTCATAACTCTTCATACTAAAAGCTTTCAATGAAATCATAGCAAACTCAAAAACCTAATTAAAACTTTAAAACTCAAATCTCCCATTAAAACATAAGATCTTTAAAACAAAGTAATAATAATAGCAGTAAATGTAAAAGATATTTTTATAGTCAATGTGTTTAAAACAAAGTAATAATAATAACAATAAATGTAAAAGAATTTTTTATAACCAATTTGAACTTAGTTACTTTGTAAAGGAAAAATTGCTTAAAACAAATGCAACAATTGTGAAGTAAAATTTAAATATTAATAATACATTATAATAAATTTATAAGTGGTAGAAATTGGGTTGAATTGGATTTAGTACTTGGCCAATTTCAAGTTCAAACATTATGAAAAAAATGAAAATAAAATCCACATTTAAAATAAATAAATTGTTCCAAAAAACATCCAAACTAAAATGAACCAAACTTCACAAGAACATAGTAATAGCATTCCCCTTGAAATTTGTCTCTTCAATTACTTCATCATAAAAAATATTCAAAAATATCAGCTCCTCGAACTATTAGGCAAGGTTTGAAGTCTATAAAAGATGATATTGACAAGCATCAGCTCAAAGGAGTCTAGTGGAAAAAGCTACATTCGTGAAACAGGTCACTCCCTCCAGACAAGGCTCAAGGAACATGGCGCTGATATTAAGAATGAAAGATCTCGTACCTCAACCTTGGCAGAGCACTCCGCAAAGACTAAGCACCATATTTGCCTGAAAATATTCCCAGGAATTAGATCCTGAAGTCATTAACGTTCTCAGCAAAGGTATGGGGTTTGCGGTGACTCCTAAAAACCTTCCTATTGAAAAGATGATATGTAGCATAGAGGATGGGATTAATAACCTTCCTTTAGATGATAAAGAAGCGTTGAGACAAGAATTTTCTCTCATCATGAGGAAAGCCAAAACCCGCAAAAGCAACCTAAGTAAGGAATAACAAAAGGCCTTCAAATCCTTGCGGAGCAATGACAAGATTGTGGTTCTTAAGGCAGATAAAGGAGGAGCAGCAATCATCTTGGATAAAGAAGACTATGTAAGGAAAATGAATGATCACCTAAAATGTGGCAGTTATAAGAAGTTAAACAGTAATCCCATCCCCAAAATCATGAAGGATGTAAAAAACATCATCTCAGATTCCAACCTTGACGACTAAAATCCTAAGGAAGAAAAACATCATCATGCATTTCTCAGCCCCTGGAACTATTAGGCAAGGTTTGAAGTCTGTAAAAGATGATATTGACAAGCATCAGCTCAAAGGAGTCTATAAAATAGATTGTTCATGTGGAAAAAGCTACATTGGTGAAACAGGTCATTCCCTCCAGACAAGGCTCAAGGAACATGGTGCTGATATTAAGAATGAAAGATCTCGTACCTCAACCTTGGCAGAGCACTCCGCAAAGACTAAGCACTATATCTGCCTGAAAACCGCATCAATTATCGCAAGAGAGGAGCAGCATCAGAGACGAAAGATTAGAGAAGCGCTTGAAATTATCAAGCATCCTCATAATCTGAACAGAGACAATGGTATGGAGATTAGCGGGAGCTGGCTTCCCTTGATCAAGGAATCAAGATCGCAAACTCATCCCAGTTACAACAGTTAAGCAGGTAAAATATTCTAATAACCTATTTTAATATTAACAAATATATAATAATTAACCTTAAAATACAATAATATATGAATTTCTATATATTAATTAATATATTAACTATCATATTAATTAATTATAATTAATCATAATTAATTAATATGAATTTCTATATATTATTTATATATTAATTATCATATTAATTAATTACAACTAATCATAATTAATAAATTAAAACTAATTAATTATTAGGGATTATTAATTTATAGCAATGATTTTTTTCAATTAAATTAATATAAGTAAATTAATAAAATTAAATTAATAATGTTAATAATTAATAACAAAATTAATAAATTAAATTAGTAAAATTATATTAATAAAATTAAATTAATTTAATTTAATAATTTGATTCATTTTAAATAAAAATTAATAAAATTAATAATTTTATTTTATTTTAAATTAAATAAAATTGAATTAATTTAACCCAATTTTATTTATTTTTTAATTAAATTAATAAAATTAAATTAATAAGAATAATAAAATTAATTAATTAATTAAATTAATAAAATTAATAAATTTAATAAATAAATTTCCCAGCCGACAGTGTGCTGATCCGAAATTTTTTTCCTCATTAGTATTTATTTCTCTAAAGCAGCTCCATCTTTTATCATCATCATTCATAAGTCCTGATGATGGATCCCATTTGGGATTTGAAACGTTGGCATAAAAATGTTCATACTGTGGGTTCTCTGGTAACTGATTCAAAAGATACAAACCACAGATCTCTTAAATCCAATATCTCTAAAACTTATCAATTGTCTCAAAATCTGTCCTAATCACAACTCTTCATACTAAAAGCTTTCAATGAAATCATAACAAACTCAAAAACTTAATTAAAACTTTAAAACCCAAATCTCCCATTAAAAGATAAGATCTTTAAACCAAAGTAATAATAATAACAGTAAATGTAAAAGATATTTTTATAGCCAATGTGTTTAAAACAAAGTAATGATAATAACAGTTAATGTGAAAGATTTTTTTACAACCAATCTGAACTAAAAAAATTGTTTGAAACAAATGCAACCATTGTGAAGTAAAATTTATATTTTAATAATACATAATATAAAAATTTATAAGTGGTAGAAATTGGTTTGAATTGGATTTAATACTCATCCAATTATTAAAAAAAAAAAAATTAGAATAAAATCCACCTTTAAAATAAATAAATTATTCCAAAAAACATTCCAACCAAATTGAATTTCACAAAAAAACATAATAATAACACTCCATTAATAAGTAAACAAACTAACCCTACTCTAATCACTACCTCGTTAAAAAACCAGAACTTAAAAATATTGGAAGAGTTACTAGTTTTCTAGTATGAACACTCAACTCTTACTTAGAAAACCAAAATAAAAAATTACGCAATAAAATTATTTATGAGTTGTTCTCCATGGTTTAAAAGGGAAGCTAGGCAATCCCATTAATTTTTGCCCAACCTATATCGGTTTAACCATAGTTTAATAGTGATTTTTCCCTTAAAAAAAGGTTCAGAAATTTCACTTTTTATTTAAAAATAAATAAATACAATAATGCAAAACTAGTATAACCAACCGTAAAAGCAAACGGAGGCCTCGAGGATCAATTTGTGCCCAACCGATATCGGTTTAACCCTAGTTTAATAGTGGTTTTTCCTTTAAAAAAAACTTCAGAAATTTAACTTTTTATTAAAAAAATAATGGAGGCAAGGGTGAAAACCTAAACACGTATTTTAATCTATAAATAAATAAAAAACTATGTATCGTATAAATTTCCCAGAAAATCGATATTCGGTTTATCTGTACCCGGAGTAGTATAAACAACCGAAAAAGCAAAGGAAGGTCTCGAGCAGCTATGGGCGCGGTGATTGTTGCTAATAATTAGGGCCAAACCGAAGTAACCAGGATGGGGTTCCAAATGTTGGTCCAATACTATGTTGGGAGCGTTCAAAATTGAACCCTTTCTAGCTTTTCTTTAGGCCCCTGGCCCTTCTTAAAAGGGCTATAAAAAAAATTACACTTCGAAAAAAATTTAAAATATCAAAATCACTTGTCAATTACAAAGGTTAGATTAAATTTTTATATTTCAAAAGAAGGGTAATATTTTTAATAGCATGTCAATACTTTTTTAAGTTTGCGATCTGTACTAGTGCATAAATCACTCTAGCTAGTGATAGTTTAGTAGAAGAGACCAGTCAAAGTCCAAATGACCTCATACAATTTAATAGTTATGTCACGATTTGGGGACGTTTCCTTAAGGCCCCCAACTGACGCCAACATGATGCAACTTGCAACAGTGAGACATGCACCAGTCATGGTAATATTACACCTAGCACAGGGCAACATAGCACATTGAATAACCATTCAACAACTATGCATGTGCTCTCGCTCCTCCGTGATTATCCTTGAGTGCTCTTTCCCTGCATCCATTTTTTCCATTTTCATTTGAATTGCAACCCATCATCCACAGAAGTAAAGTTATTGTTCGATGCTAGACTATGAGGTATTTTTCATTAACCTCCTCATATCTTCATTAACATTTGGTTTTTTCATTCTATGGATTCATTAATGCAACACCCCTTGAAGTAATGACGGCCTTCATGGTCACACAATTTATCCTGGGCACCATAGAATCCACACCCCAGGAAATCAACACTGTGGCTAAATACCCTGAATGCAACTGCTTGTCATCCTTCCATTCCAGGGATGGGTGGTTGAGTTGTTTCCTACATTGTTAATGGTGCAAATTTTTATTGTCATAATTATGTGAATCAACCAACTGTGAAAAGAATATCTATTTTGTATTGAGGGTATTGGACTCCACAACTATAATGCTCTCATTGAAACTCTTTCTTATTTTTCTTCGTTGCTTAAATCCATACAAATTTCTTGTCCAGGTACCATTTTCATGAAGTGTTTGTTCTCTATCATAAAGCTACAAGTTTCCTAGAATGTTACAAAACATAATTCAATAAATCAATGAATAACCTATCAAGAAATCTATATTCAAATCCTATGGCATGTTGCTAAGGTTGAATTTTTTCTATCTCAATCTTGCTAATGGATTTTTAATTTATGTATTTACTTATTCTATTTTTTTTTTATTTAATAGTGTAAATATTGAAAAATGTCTCCTATTGGTCGTCCTAAGAAGGATAAAATGAAATTGTCAATTGTTGAATCATTTGGTCTTACACAACATTCTCATCAACCATGTAATATTCCAAATTAAGTTGATGCTCATTTACATGAATATGATGAATCAAATAGTGTAGAGCTTGTTGAAATATAAAACCCATCCAAGAAACACAAAATAATATTCAAATCTAAATAGAATACAAGGTTTCCATGGGCTTATGTTTTAAAACATTTAATGGTAATGAAAGGATAAAATGTTCTTGACATGTTAAATTTAAAAGTGAGACTCCATTTTCAAAAGAGGGAACTATCACTCTTCAAGTTAGTGGTATAAGTGGCCATGCAAAACCAAAAGCTCAATTCTTGTTTTACAAATTTTGGAGGGAAAAAGCCATTGAAACAATATTCCAATCACTAAACATGTAGAACTAATGGTAATGCTAGGAAGGAGAAAATTATATCAATGATTGAAAACATGTATTTTGTTGCTATACATGATTTATCTTTAGAAATGTATAAGTCAATATGTGACCTGAATTGGTATAAATGCACTCCACGCATGCTTCTAACAATGAATTTTCTGCATACACAAATACCACACCAAGAAAATATTTTCTTCAAGTTTCTAAAGAGGTGTATTGGAACAATCTAAAAGAGAAGATTTTGCATAGGTTATTTTACTCAATTTCAATTGATGAAATAACTAATCAAATTATGGAACACCAATTGGTTGTTTATATTACATATTTGACGAATGGAGGAAGAGGTCAATGTTTAACAATGTTTACTTCAAATAAAGGATGGAATAGCTCAATGTATGTATGACCTAGTGAGAACTCTTTTAGTATAAATGGATTTATATTTGATGAATTTTGTTGGTTTTGGTTTAGATGGTGCTTCTTCCATGAGGGGTATTCATGAAGGTTTATCTCCTAAGCTTGGTATGGTCCTTATTTATTAGTTATCCATTGCATAGCTCACAGGGAAGAATTAACAAGCAATGAGGCTTCATCTCATTTTCCAGAGTTGCAATATCTTAACAATTTTGAAACAAAGTTTATTCATGGCTTGGAAAATCAACTAAAGGACATGGAAAATTGAGAGAGCTAATGTATACATTTCAATTCACTAAGTTAGTGGTCTTACAAATTCATAAAATTAGGTGGATCTTAAGAGGAAAGGTCACGGAAAGGCTTGTTAAACTCATGCATTATTTGTTACGATTGGGAGTTAGGGGAGAAAAAAATGTATGAGTTGGCAATAATATTTCTAGTGAAAATTTGCATCCATATACTTGCAGACATGCTCGCTGAATTAAATAAGTTGAATCAGAAGTTTGAAGAGGATCATGTTGATATTACATACATTGACACTACTTTATATGTTTCTATTAGCATGCTTCGTAAACGATTTTTGGAAAGCATTTTTGGTGTAGGTGCAGTGCATATGTCTTATTTTTTAGTTAAAGCATAAAGAGGAATGCCTGAATTTGCAGATAGTACAGTTGCACAGTTATGGTACATTTACATCCATTGAGGTTCAAAAATTTTCCAATGATGAAAATATTCGGGGCCACTATATGATTGTATTCTTTTGGGAAAATGTTTTATTGTAAAGGTGATTAAATATTTTGACTGGAGATTCATAGATTTAAATGTATTTAATGTGGCTAAGTTTTTCACTTCTCAACATCATTATGAAGAAGTGAATAATATAGGTTGTCCAACAGAAATATAGTTGAAATGTTTATGTGAAAAAATTTAGCGTTGGGGAATCATCTATTGTGGATACTGCTATATGTTTGGGTGAAATGAATGAATTTATTTGTGCTATTTGTAAATCATACCCTAAAAGTCATATGTATGACATGAGACCTATGTGGAGAAGAGCATGAATGGTTTGAAGACTTTCCATATTTGATGCAATTATGGCAAGCTATTCTTGTTATCCCAACAACCACATCAGTGTGTGAAAGAGGCTTCTGAAAATTAAACAGGATAAAAAATGATGATAGATAAAGGCTTTCATTGGAGACGCTAGATATGTTAATGTTTCTATCTCTAAGTGCACATCATTCTCTAAATGAGGTATATTGGAATGCTACTTATGATGTATGGAAATAAATGAAAACTAGAAATCCATTTCTATTGGGAAAACATATTTATATTTTCAATTATGTAAGTCCAAATACTTTTGAAGATCATCTAATGAATAGAAGAAACACATGTTTACCTTTTTTTAATGGAATTTGAGAATATTTGACAATATTTCATTATGAAATTTTTTTGAGGGGTTTATTTAATATATACTTTTCAGTAGAAGTGAATTTTTTTTTATAACTTTTCATCCTTGAAGGGTTAGATAAATATATGCCCTCCAAATGAAAGTAAGAGTAGACCTTCAAATTTGACCACTGGTCGGGACTCGGGTTCACATTGAAGTGAACCATAGAATCGCTGCAGCCCTGATGAAGGTACTCCAAGGCAGAAGCCACTGCCACCGCTATCTTCACTCGTTCTCTCCAATTTAATAGGTAATTTTGTGGACCGTCCAAACATAAATTTGGAGAAGAGCATCATCTCGCGAGTGTTATGGAAATACCCAAAAATTCTTAACAGATTTCTAGCGTGACGATGCCCTAGAATGTGCAGTTCTGATTAGAATGCAGCTCTGATTAAAAAAAGAGTTGCTCTTTGGCCAATGGTTCCTCTAATCTTATCCGTTTGATGGCAACAGTTTGGCGGTTGGAGAGGATTTCTCTGTAAACCATTTTTTTTAAGTCAGTGAAAGTATATTAATTCATAAAATTACATAAAATACATTGGCCGAAAAGACCCCACAGACCATTCAGCATTCCGCTTGGTCGATCAAAAGTTGAACTCAAAACTATAAGAACCCTGGCTTGCACACTGAGAAGACCTGCCTGACCAAGACACAGACAAAACAAACTAATTGAACTTGCCATTTAGGACGATAAACTAGAAGGGGCTAGCCACCCAGGGCTACCTGAATCCAAAGACAAAACAGAAGAGTGACTGGGAAGAACTGAGACCCAAAACAGGATAAAAAATCACACAAGAAGTCTTCTAAGGCTGACGGGCGCAGAGCGGAGTCTGCAAATTTACAGCTCAAGTTCCCCGTAATCTTTGACGCTGGCACTAGGGCCAGCGGCTGCCTTAACATGTTCAGATTTCGGGACTTTCTGGGCATTCTGGTGTTGCTCCACAGGGGATTTGATAATTTCCGCTGGAAAATCAATAGCAATGTTCATACCTCTTTGGGATTTCTCTGTAAACCATTGCAAAGCCGCTTCTCCCTATTATTTTATGGTGGCTGAAGTTGGTAGTATTTAATAAAGTATTTTACATATCAATAATATTTTTAATATAATTATATGATATTATTATTTTGTTTTGTTTCTATTTACTATTTATAATTTATAAATGTTACAAATTATCAATTATTGTCTAGTAAACTAATTAAGTTAGAGTTTTAACGTGAGTTTTCATTTCACTATTATCATATCAAGCTTTGCTTGTGCAATCATATTTCACGCTATCTTTTATAATTGTGGATGTTTCAAACCATCCATTTGTGTTCACGTAATTAGTTTATTTGGTATGGATCTTCATTTCATTATTGTGATATCAATCTTTGTTTATGTAATTATATCTTAGGTTTAATTTATGGTTATCTCATACAATTGTTGAAATAATAATTTCAATTGCAGCACAATTTTACTTTGCGATGTGATTTTATCGTAGATCGCAAATCGCATTCATACCCATTGCTTTCGTCTGTTCTCTTGAATTCTTCAGATGCGACATTGCGATGCGATATTGTCGCATATGACAAATCGCGTCTACGACCTGTTGCCTTCCGTTACGTCATGTGACTTATGCCGATTGCAATTTCGCGATGTGATATTATCACATTCGCAAATCGCACCCTTAGGATAATGTTCCACCCTGTGTTCTTATGCCGATTAAAAATTCCGTGATGTGATCTGATCGCTATCGCAGATCGCGACTTTTGTCAAACAATCCTTGCCATCCTCGTCACCTTTCAATACCTTTTCCGAAGTGATCTCCACCATTTATCTATGGATCTGACGGCCGTTATTTATTCTCGCCTTGCGCACGCCACCGCCATACTTCCTTTACGCCCTTAACCTGTTTTGTGTTCTCGAAGGAGGAAGAAGGCCGCATCCAGCACTTTGTGCCATTACTTCTCACTCACTGCATTTAAAGAAGAAAACAACCAAAGTGACAACAAGACAGCCTCGAGGAGTTCAGCCATTAATCAGTGATGGAGCATGTTCCATATTATATAACACTTGGTAAGAGGAGGACTGCAGAGCACTAGGAAAAGCCGATTTTGTTCATTAAGATCAACAAATTGTATCAAAGATTATATCTGATAATAAATGTGGTTGGTGGTTAATTAAGACACCTCCACGCATAGGTTAGTAGAGATATTTTGTAAACTGATGCTATATATATATATAGTATATATATATATATATTTATTCAGAAAATGATGTAATATTTTTTTTTTTGATGAGAGGTAATGCACAGTAGTGCAAAGAATGTTTTTTTTGTGGAACTGAAACGTTCCTATTGTAATCCCTCTGTTCAGAGGAAGACCCATTTTGTAACAGCAGTTGTTTTTATTAATGAATACAAAGTTTTATTGTCCATGTAAAACTCTATCATTTCAGAAATCAATTTTTTTTGTTTCCGCTGTGTTAAGAAACAGAGTATTATTCTCTGTTCATTTTGTTTGGAATCATCAGAAATTCCTGACATGGTATTAAAGCTAGTCCAGGCTCTTTGAAGGTGTCAAAGAAGCTGAAGGTAGGATTTTTTTGCTGCAACAGCTTCTCAGCAGAGTGAAGACTCAGTGAAAAGAATCCAAGGTATTTCTCAAAGTTTTTTTTCTGTGTAGTTGTTGAAGACAGTCAGTTATTTTTAAATACACAGTCAAGGATTTAGAAGCATCGTTTACAGTGCAAGAACGGCTGGCACCAGCACCAGCACCAGTACTAGAATGGGTATTTGTAATACCCAGCTCCTATAGTTTAATGGGAAAAACTATGACTATTGGGAAATAACCATGAGAGCCCTGTTTTCCTCACAAGATTTATGGGAATTTGTTGAGGATGGATTTGAAGAACCAACAGATGAAAATGAGTTTAACAATTTAACTCAGGTAGAGAAAGATCTGTTGGAGAGCTATAAGAAGAAGGATTCTAAAGCCCTCCTCTTCTTATATCAAGCAGTGCATGAGAGTTTGTTTCCAGGAATAGCAGCAGCCAAGACATCTAAAGAAGCATGACAAACTCTCAAGATATCCTATCAAGGCATGGAGAAAATGAAGACAACAAAACTACAGTTGCTGAGGAGAGATTTTGAGAATCTATGCATGAAGGAGTCAGATAATATTGACTCATTCTAGTTTTTCTTTGCTCCTGTGTTCGCCCCTATTTTATGCAAAAATTACCTTTTGATGCTTTGCTCTCTGATTGACTTGATTCCAATTTGTCCTCGTTGTGTCCCAGAGTGTGTTTAGCCCTCTCAGAATCCTTCATCTGGTTTCCTTTTGGTTTTGAGTGTCTTCGATAAAAATGTGTTTGGGTTTTACTTTATTCTTGTCATTAGGTCATTAGAGGGAAATTTTAAATATGGAAAATTATCTTGAAGTTTAAAAACATTGGTGAATCTCACTACTCCCTAATATGCAAACTATAAAATGTTTATTGATATATTTGTATACTTATTCAAATTTAATATTTATTTTAATATATATCTCTATATAATGTTTTGATTTTAAAAGGTAAGATATTTATATTGTAAAATTTGGGGAATCATTTTTAGACAAAATGGAAATTGGTGAATCTTTTTTTGGAAAAACCATGGAAAATTTGCCCACCTACAAATATTAGCCCCTAAAAATTTCCATGGGACACATTAGCGAATTTATTTCTTGATGAATGGATTGTTGGAAAGAATTGGTGTTCTAGTCGTCATTCTAAAAAGTGTTTTTTATCACTGATTAGGCAAATATATTAGTTTTCATCTGAAAATTAAGAGGAATTGAAAAGGAAAATCTTATGCATTAGGCATTGCATCTAGGGTTTTGTGAGTGAAAATTGTAGTTAGAAACAATTTCATTAAGGGAATTACTTGACAAATTTTGTTTGTTTCATCTTGTATGTTTCATATTCTTTGTTCTCTTCCCTCCCATATATAGATTTTTATTGAAATTAAAAGCTTCATTTTATCATGCTAGTTTGCATTTTAGGATATTTAGGTGAAATTTGTGGTGAGCCCTAAAAACTGAAACTTAAATCAAGAAAAACTTTAAAATTTATTGAATCAAACTAAGGATCATTTGTAACATTAATGAAAACATCTAAAAGTCTAGTCTACAGATGTATTTCGACGCCTTTAAACATAGGATATTTCATTTTTTGCAATGTTTCATTTGAGGGTGATATTTCGTTCCACCTACATAAGTGTATCAAATCGTTCTCCACGTACCTCTTGGTATATTGGATGGAGCTCTACGCATTAAAATTATATGGGAACTCTCTCATCGTATGATTACGCAGTAGATAGCACTAATAGGGACTACACTTCCACGTACCGTTGAGTATATTTTGGAAGTCTACCATAGGTTAATAACATCGCCATAGGTAACCGAGTCTGGTGCCTTGTACACTATGATACAATGAACACAACATTCAGAGAGATTCTGTGCCTGTACGTAAATCCTTGGTTCTCTAAGGTTTTATATTGTAGTTCATAGTTTCTTGGTAAACCTTTATGCCTATTTTACCCTCTTTGGTTTATTTTTTGTGTTAATTTTTAAAAAATTATTAATCCACCTTTGAAGAATAAGACACTTTATCCCATCATTTATGTAGAATGAAAAATATGCCTCCTCTTCCTCCAGAAGAAACTCTTGGCCATCATCAAAAACATAAGAAAATGCATACTACCAAATCCAGTACTTCAAGGGCAATTATGTTTGGTCCTCCATTTGAGATAGATCCACCAAAATCATCTTTTCATGTGAGTACAAAACCTGAGATCACCTCTCCATTGGATAGTGAATCTGACACAGTTGATATTGAAGCACCTAAAATATCTTTACTTGAGTTTATTGAACTTGACTTTCTTGAGTAAGAGACAACTCAACCCAAAGTTATACAACTTGAGTCACCTCAATCATCTACACCTATTACTTCAAGACCTTCTCATTTTCTTTCATTGTCTCAGACACAACCCAAAACTATATATCTTGGACCCGACAGTGAACCCCTTCCACCTGGTCTTGTGAGTATTGAAGAGATTCCACAAGAAGAGCCTCAACCCTCATCTCCCATTCAATCAGAGACTCATTTTATCAAGACCATCCTTTTCCAACTCCTCATACTCCATTTTAACCTCCATCATCTGATTCTTTTCCTTCGAACTCACCTTCGATTTTGTCTTGACAATCGTCTTTGGGACTAAGCATGACCGAGTTTGCTTTAGTTTTCCAACCTGTATCTTCTACCATGGTTGAGACAAACCAAGTTGAAATGTCATCCATGTTTGTAACCACACCAGAGGAACATTTATATGGTGGCATGCCCATCCCACCTCGTTACCAATCCTTGTCTAGTACCATCTCTGGTGTACCAACCAGGCCATGGACAACTCCCATGACATCTACATGTGGAATTCCATTTGGAACTTTATTAATGAGCGCTACACATCTTGCTCCTCTTCCTCCATATACATCTATAGTTTAGTAGCAAGCTGGCCTTTATGTTAGTGGACATGGTTATTTACAACAACCTAATCCATCTCATATTGGGAACCATCCACTTGGGGTGAATTTGCCTTTGTATTACCCTTATCTTTCGGTAGGGGGGAAACTTGTTGCAAGTTCATTTCCATCTCCTAAATTTAATGCTTAGCCTCAAATGAATCCTCCTTATTCAGGAATGACTACTAGCATTTGGAAGCCTAATTTTCTTATTCCACCTGGTTCAGTTGTGGCTTCAACTTTAGCTTCTCAAATGTTCCATCTACCCCTTAGATTTCTGTTCAGTAACCCATGACTCAACCCATCGAAGCTCAAATGAATTTGAACCAACCTTTACAGGTTTTACCTTTAGCTCAACCCATCTCGTCGATATCTGGTGCATCGCAACCTATGTATATATGTCGCCATTTTGTCAGGCGGAAAGAGTCAATTTTGCGGACAAAACCAACCTCCCTAGAAGCTTAAGGCTTTCTAGTGACAAACAAGACAATTAAGAACAATCCTTCTCTAAATATGCATTTACCATATAAGAAATCAAGTGTTTAGATCCTACCTGTAGTCCAACGCTGTTGTAGTAGTCCAGCCTCATCGATCCGAATGAGCTCCTCCTTCTCTCCGAAACCTGCATTCACTAACAATCAAACGATTAAATAACACCTGAATATCTCATAAAATAAAACATATTTAACATATAGACCAAGGAGTATATGAAACAACTCATAAATAACAAATTGTTGAGAATAATGGATTTATTTGTATTAATAGGGAACAAAAGAAACCATTACAACCTGAGCCTTGGTGTTGTGCAGGTCCCTCCTAGGGTCCAGCAAGAGTTCTCCTTTACTTTGATAAGTTCACCCACTTCCAAATGAAACAAGAAAGGATGGGAATCTCTC
>APFE030178058.1:178948-209687 GCA_000404065.3 Pinus taeda
AATGATGATAGATAAAGGCTTTCATTGGAGACGCTAGATATGTTAATGTTTCTATCTCTAAGTGCACATCATTCTCTAAATGAGGTATATTGGAATGCTACTTATGATGTATGGAAATAAATGAAAACTAGAAATCCATTTCTATTGGGAAAACATATTTATATTTTCAATTATGTAAGTCCAAATACTTTTGAAGATCATCTAATGAATAGAAGAAACACATGTTTACCTTTTTTTAATGGAATTTGAGAATATTTGACAATATTTCATTATGAAATTTTTTTGAGGGGTTTATTTAATATATACTTTTCAGTAGAAGTGAATTTTTTTTTATAACTTTTCATCCTTGAAGGGTTAGATAAATATATGCCCTCCAAATGAAAGTAAGAGTAGACCTTCAAATTTGACCACTGGTCGGGACTCGGGTTCACATTGAAGTGAACCATAGAATCGCTGCAGCCCTGATGAAGGTACTCCAAGGCAGAAGCCACTGCCACCGCTATCTTCACTCGTTCTCTCCAATTTAATAGGTAATTTTGTGGACCGTCCAAACATAAATTTGGAGAAGAGCATCATCTCGCGAGTGTTATGGAAATACCCAAAAATTCTTAACAGATTTCTAGCGTGACGATGCCCTAGAATGTGCAGTTCTGATTAGAATGCAGCTCTGATTAAAAAAAGAGTTGCTCTTTGGCCAATGGTTCCTCTAATCTTATCCGTTTGATGGCAACAGTTTGGCGGTTGGAGAGGATTTCTCTGTAAACCATTTTTTTTAAGTCAGTGAAAGTATATTAATTCATAAAATTACATAAAATACATTGGCCGAAAAGACCCCACAGACCATTCAGCATTCCGCTTGTTCGATCAAAAGTTGAACTCAAAACTATAAGAACCCTGGCTTGCACACTGAGAAGACCTGCCTGACCAAGACACAGACAAAACAAACTAATTGAACTTGCCATTTAGGACGATAAACTAGAAGGGGCTAGCCACCCAGGGCTACCTGAATCCAAAGACAAAACAGAAGAGTGACTGGGAAGAACTGAGACCCAAAACAGGATAAAAAATCACACAAGAAGTCTTCTAAGGCTGACGGGCGCAGAGCGGAGTCTGCAAATTTACAGCTCAAGTTCCCCGTAATCTTTGACGCTGGCACTAGGGCCAGCGGCTGCCTTAACATGTTCAGATTTCGGGACTTTCTGGGCATTCTGGTGTTGCTCCACAGGGGATTTGATAATTTCCGCTGGAAAATCAATAGCAATGTTCATACCTCTTTGGGATTTCTCTGTAAACCATTGCAAAGCCGCTTCTCCCTATTATTTTATGGTGGCTGAAGTTGGTAGTATTTAATAAAGTATTTTACATATCAATAATATTTATTAATATAATTATATGATATTATTATTTTGTTTTGTTTCTATTTACTATTTATAATTTATAAATGTTACAAATTATCAATTATTGTCTAGTAAACTAATTAAGTTAGAGTTTTAACGTGAGTTTTCATTTCACTATTATCATATCAAGCTTTGCTTGTGCAATCATATTTCACGCTATCTTTTATAATTGTGGATGTTTCAAACCATCCATTTGTGTTCACGTAATTAGTTTATTTGGTATGGATCTTCATTTCATTATTGTGATATCAATCTTTGTTTATGTAATTATATCTTAGGTTTAATTTATGGTTATCTCATACAATTGTTGAAATAATAATTTCAATTGCAGCACAATTTTACTTTGCGATGTGATTTTATCGTAGATCGCAAATCGCATTCATACCCATTGCTTTCGTCTGTTCTCTTGAATTCTTCAGATGCGACATTGCGATGCGATATTGTCGCATATGACAAATCGCGTCTACGACCTGTTGCCTTCCGTTACGTCATGTGACTTATGCCGATTGCAATTTCGCGATGTGATATTATCACATTCGCAAATCGCACCCTTAGGATAATGTTCCACCCTGTGTTCTTATGCCGATTAAAAATTCCGTGATGTGATCTGATCGCTATCGCAGATCGCGACTTTTGTCAAACAATCCTTGCCATCCTCGTCACCTTTCAATACCTTTTCCGAAGTGATCTCCACCATTTATCTATGGATCTGACGGCCGTTATTTATTCTCGCCTTGCGCACGCCACCGCCATACTTCCTTTACGCCCTTAACCTGTTTTGTGTTCTCGAAGGAGGAAGAAGGCCGCATCCAGCACTTTGTGCCATTACTTCTCACTCACTGCATTTAAAGAAGAAAACAACCAAAGTGACAACAAGACAGCCTCGAGGAGTTCAGCCATTAATCAGTGATGGAGCATGTTCCATATTATATAACACTTGGTAAGAGGAGGACTGCAGAGCACTAGGAAAAGCCGATTTTGTTCATTAAGATCAACAAATTGTATCAAAGATTATATCTGATAATAAATGTGGTTGGTGGTTAATTAAGACACCTCCACGCATAGGTTAGTAGAGATATTTTGTAAACTGATGCTTATATAATATATATATATATATATATATATGATATTATATATTATATTATATATTCAGAAAATGATGTAATATTTTTTTTTTTGATGAGAGGTAATGCACAGTAGTGCAAAGAATGTTTTTTTTGTGGAACTGAAACGTTCCTATTGTAATCCCTCTGTTCAGAGGAAGACCCATTTTGTAACAGCAGTTGTTTTTATTAATGAATACAAAGTTTTATTGTCCATGTAAAACTCTATCATTTCAGAAATCAATTTTTTTTGTTTCCGCTGTGTTAAGAAACAGAGTATTATTCTCTGTTCATTTTGTTTGGAATCATCAGAAATTCCTGACATGGTATTAAAGCTAGTCCAGGCTCTTTGAAGGTGTCAAAGAAGCTGAAGGTAGGATTTTTTTGCTGCAACAGCTTCTCAGCAGAGTGAAGACTCAGTGAAAAGAATCCAAGGTATTTCTCAAAGTTTTTTTTCTGTGTAGTTGTTGAAGACAGTCAGTTATTTTTAAATACACAGTCAAGGATTTAGAAGCATCGTTTACAGTGCAAGAACGGCTGGCACCAGCACCAGCACCAGTACTAGAATGGGTATTTGTAATACCCAGCTCCTATAGTTTAATGGGAAAAACTATGACTATTGGGAAATAACCATGAGAGCCCTGTTTTCCTCACAAGATTTATGGGAATTTGTTGAGGATGGATTTGAAGAACCAACAGATGAAAATGAGTTTAACAATTTAACTCAGGTAGAGAAAGATCTGTTGGAGAGCTATAAGAAGAAGGATTCTAAAGCCCTCCTCTTCTTATATCAAGCAGTGCATGAGAGTTTGTTTCCAGGAATAGCAGCAGCCAAGACATCTAAAGAAGCATGACAAACTCTCAAGATATCCTATCAAGGCATGGAGAAAATGAAGACAACAAAACTACAGTTGCTGAGGAGAGATTTTGAGAATCTATGCATGAAGGAGTCAGATAATATTGACTCATTCTAGTTTTTCTTTGCTCCTGTGTTCGCCCCTATTTTATGCAAAAATTACCTTTTGATGCTTTGCTCTCTGATTGACTTGATTCCAATTTGTCCTCGTTGTGTCCCAGAGTGTGTTTAGCCCTCTCAGAATCCTTCATCTGGTTTCCTTTTGGTTTTGAGTGTCTTCGATAAAAATGTGTTTGGGTTTTACTTTATTCTTGTCATTAGGTCATTAGAGGGAAATTTTAAATATGGAAAATTATCTTGAAGTTTAAAAACATTGGTGAATCTCACTACTCCCTAATATGCAAACTATAAAATGTTTATTGATATATTTGTATACTTATTCAAATTTATATTATTATATAAAGTATCCTCTATATAATGTTTGTGATTTTAAGGTAAGATAATTTAATATTGTAAATTGGGGGAATCATTTTTAGACAAAATGGAAATTGGTGAATCTTTTTTTGGAAAAACCATGGAAAATTTGCCCACCTACAAATATTAGCCCCTAAAAATTTCCATGGGACACATTAGCGAATTTATTTCTTGATGAATGGATTGTTGGAAAGAATTGGTGTTCTAGTCGTCATTCTAAAAAGTGTTTTTTATCACTGATTAGGCAAATATATTAGTTTTCATCTGAAAATTAAGAGGAATTGAAAAGGAAAATCTTATGCATTAGGCATTGCATCTAGGGTTTTGTGAGTGAAAATTGTAGTTAGAAACAATTTCATTAAGGGAATTACTTGACAAATTTTGTTTGTTTCATCTTGTATGTTTCATATTCTTTGTTCTCTTCCCTCCCATATATAGATTTTTATTGAAATTAAAAGCTTCATTTTATCATGCTAGTTTGCATTTTAGGATATTTAGGTGAAATTTGTGGTGAGCCCTAAAAACTGAAACTTAAATCAAGAAAAACTTTAAAATTTATTGAATCAAACTAAGGATCATTTGTAACATTAATGAAAACATCTAAAAGTCTAGTCTACAGATGTATTTCGACGCCTTTAAACATAGGATATTTCATTTTTTGCAATGTTTCATTTGAGGGTGATATTTCGTTCCACCTACATAAGTGTATCAAATCGTTCTCCACGTACCTCTTGGTATATTGGATGGAGCTCTACGCATTAAAATTATATGGGAACTCTCTCATCGTATGATTACGCAGTAGATAGCACTAATAGGGACTACACTTCCACGTACCGTTGAGTATATTTTGGAAGTCTACCATAGGTTAATAACATCGCCATAGGTAACCGAGTCTGGTGCCTTGTACACTATGATACAATGAACACAACATTCAGAGAGATTCTGTGCCTGTACGTAAATCCTTGGTTCTCTAAGGTTTTATATTGTAGTTCATAGTTTCTTGGTAAACCTTTATGCCTATTTTACCCTCTTTGGTTTATTTTTTGTGTTAATTTTTAAAAAATTATTAATCCACCTTTGAAGAATAAGACACTTTATCCCATCATTTATGTAGAATGAAAAATATGCCTCCTCTTCCTCCAGAAGAAACTCTTGGCCATCATCAAAAACATAAGAAAATGCATACTACCAAATCCAGTACTTCAAGGGCAATTATGTTTGGTCCTCCATTTGAGATAGATCCACCAAAATCATCTTTTCATGTGAGTACAAAACCTGAGATCACCTCTCCATTGGATAGTGAATCTGACACAGTTGATATTGAAGCACCTAAAATATCTTTACTTGAGTTTATTGAACTTGACTTTCTTGAGTAAGAGACAACTCAACCCAAAGTTATACAACTTGAGTCACCTCAATCATCTACACCTATTACTTCAAGACCTTCTCATTTTCTTTCATTGTCTCAGACACAACCCAAAACTATATATCTTGGACCCGACAGTGAACCCCTTCCACCTGGTCTTGTGAGTATTGAAGAGATTCCACAAGAAGAGCCTCAACCCTCATCTCCCATTCAATCAGAGACTCATTTTATCAAGACCATCCTTTTCCAACTCCTCATACTCCATTTTAACCTCCATCATCTGATTCTTTTCCTTCGAACTCACCTTCGATTTTGTCTTGACAATCGTCTTTGGGACTAAGCATGACCGAGTTTGCTTTAGTTTTCCAACCTGTATCTTCTACCATGGTTGAGACAAACCAAGTTGAAATGTCATCCATGTTTGTAACCACACCAGAGGAACATTTATATGGTGGCATGCCCATCCCACCTCGTTACCAATCCTTGTCTAGTACCATCTCTGGTGTACCAACCAGGCCATGGACAACTCCCATGACATCTACATGTGGAATTCCATTTGGAACTTTATTAATGAGCGCTACACATCTTGCTCCTCTTCCTCCATATACATCTATAGTTTAGTAGCAAGCTGGCCTTTATGTTAGTGGACATGGTTATTTACAACAACCTAATCCATCTCATATTGGGAACCATCCACTTGGGGTGAATTTGCCTTTGTATTACCCTTATCTTTCGGTAGGGGGGAAACTTGTTGCAAGTTCATTTCCATCTCCTAAATTTAATGCTTAGCCTCAAATGAATCCTCCTTATTCAGGAATGACTACTAGCATTTGGAAGCCTAATTTTCTTATTCCACCTGGTTCAGTTGTGGCTTCAACTTTAGCTTCTCAAATGTTCCATCTACCCCTTAGATTTCTGTTCAGTAACCCATGACTCAACCCATCGAAGCTCAAATGAATTTGAACCAACCTTTACAGGTTTTACCTTTAGCTCAACCCATCTCGTCGATATCTGGTGCATCGCAACCTATGTATATATGTCGCCATTTTGTCAGGCGGAAAGAGTCAATTTTGCGGACAAAACCAACCTCCCTAGAAGCTTAAGGCTTTCTAGTGACAAACAAGACAATTAAGAACAATCCTTCTCTAAATATGCATTTACCATATAAGAAATCAAGTGTTTAGATCCTACCCGTAGTCCAACGCTGTTGTAGTAGTCCAGCCTCGTCGATCCGGATGAGCTCCTCCTTCTCTCCGAAACCTGCATTCACTAACAATCAGATGATTAAATAGCACCTGAATATCTCATAAAATAAAAAATATTTAACATACAGAATAAGGAGTATATGAAACAACTCATAAATAACAAATTGTTGAGAAGAATGGACTTATTTGAATTAATAGGAAACAAAAGAAACCATTACAACCTGAGCCTTGGTGTTGTGCAGGTCCCTCCCAAGGTCCAGCAAGAGTTCTCCTTTACTTTGATAAGCTCACCCACTTCCAAATGAAACAAGAAAGGATGGGAAGCTCTCCTCACAAGCTTCTACAAGGAAGTCCTAATTTCAACAACATCTACCCTTAGGAATATTCAGCTTTCAACCTCCCTCCTTCTGGCTCAATGCCTGTATTTATAGTGCTCTAGAGGAAGTTAATCAGGTCCACCATCAATGGGATAAGCCCCTCTTTGGATGGGTTAGCTCCCCTCTTTATGGGATAAGTTCCTCTTTCATAGGGATACATGAACCATCTGGAGGCACTCAATACACGTCGAACAAGCTTCTAGAATACTCTAGAAATGACCACAAGTAACTTCTTTAAGATGAAACTTGTGCCTTTTGACCTTTACAGGAGTACGCACCCACCCCTTTACATACAGAGCGTACAAGTACGCAGGTATTCTGAACTTGGGTTGTGTACACGCAGGTAAGGTTGAGAGAAACTGCGTACCCAGAGATAAATATATTTTTAAAGACTTTCTCTCTTTCTTGGAGTTTGACATGGAGAGCAGAGGTATGAGACTTGCCAAGGACAATAGTATGACAGTTGATGGAGCCATACTAACTGCAAATAGTCATGGTGACAAATTTTAGTGTAACATTTCGGTAGGGGGGGAACTTTTTGCAAGTTCATTTCCATCTCCTAAATTTAGTGCTTAGCCTCAAAGGAATCCTCCTTATTCAAGAATGACTACTAGCATTTGGAAGCCTAATTTTCTTATTCCACCTGGTTCAGTTGTGGCTTCAACTTTAGCTTCTCAAATGTTCCATCTACCCCTCAAATTTCTGTTCAGTAACCCATGACTCAACCCATCGAAGCTCAAATGAATTTGAACCAACCTTTACAGGTTTTACCTTTAGCTCAACCCATCTCGTCAGTATCTGGTGCATCGCAACCTATGTATAGCTAGCCTCTTCAAGGTAACTTACAATCACAACAATTTGGACAGGTAATTCCTCAAGCTCAGATGGGTCAGAATGTGTATGGTATGGCACAAGAAAAACCAAAACCGAATCCACCTTATGTTGAGATGATGTAGAATCCCATAGGCCAACCATATCCATCATATTAAGGTATCACTCAGATGTCGTACAGTCAACAACTCCAAACTTAGTCATTCTAACTTTTGTAAGGCCATCGTGGAAATGTACAACAATTTTATGTGTATACTGGCTATCAAAATCCTCCCTATCCTATGACACATATACTTTTTTCTCAGGCTATTCCTTCTTATCCAATATATCATCCATCAGAACTAAACAAGAAGTTTCCATTTGTGGTGACTCTTGAATTTCCGGATTTGACTAGTCTTACCAACAATCCCAGTGCACATTCTCCTTGGTGGCCTATTCTTCCTACAAATTTTCCTTCTAATATTCTTAAGTTCAATGGAAATCCTGGAGAAGAATCATCCATGCATATAAGCAATATCATTTTTGGTGTTCTTCGAACTCCCCCAATGATGATTCTATTCATTTTTGTCTTTTCCAACGTACACTCACTAGTACGATAGTTAAATTGTACATTGAATTATTTCGAGATTCATTTGATAACTTTAATGCCTTAGATACTACATTCCTAACACATTTCCAGTTACCCATCAGATATGATATTGGAATAGAGCTCTTATCTAATTTCAAACAGACCAAAGGCACTCACATCTCTGATTATATTCATGAGTAGTGTCGTTATATTCATTTGGTTAAGACTTTCATTCCTAATCAATTGTTAGCTAAATGGCTCATAAAGTCTATGTTGCCATCTATTACAGAAGGCGTAGCCAAAGGCAGAGTCGTAACCAAAGATCAAGTGATCAATTGCGCCTAGTAATTAGATCTCATCTATACCCAATCCGACATGTTGTATGATAAGATACCTAATGCTCCATGACCTACATATATTTTTTCTTAAACTCTTGGTAAAGAATCACATGTTGTTGATGTCATGATTGGTTCTACCAACCAGCAGTTAACAGGTAAACCACCTATCTCAACTCTTGTTGTCGCTAATCAAAACTCTTCTTCCACTCCTCCTGCTTCTACTTCTGAGATCAATCTCATTCAATCATCTAAAGGAAAATCTCTACAACCAAGAAGTAAGAAAAAAGGAAAAGCAAATAATAAGAAAGAAAATGCTCCGTAGGATAAACAAAATAATCAGTCTCCTGAAGAGAAGAGTAAACCTCATTACCCGTGTCTAATTTATAATGAGGAGCACTGCACTCATTTTTGTCCACATCGGTTAGAGGTTAATCAATTCCTTAAATCCTCCACTACACCTACTGTGTTGACAAACCTATTGCCAAATCAGGAGACCAATTTGGTTCCCTGAGACCCTACTTCCTCTAATTCGGTTTTAATGCTTTCATCCAATAAGCCTAAAAATGATATTTTAGTGGCTACCTGAAGTAAGGACTACGGTAAGGTGAATCCTTCAAACATTGAGGCTACTAATCAACCTACTAGTTTGACTGCATCTCCATCGGACTCTACTCCAAATTTCACACCTATTGAATTAACTATTAAGCCTCCCAAGGGTATTATTCATAAATCAATATTCGACCCTCATGCAAGATATGCTCAAAACTATAACATAGTTGAGGACTAATCTCAGGCTCCATCAACTATGTCCACTCTTGATTTGTTGTAGAATTTCCCCACCCATAATAAGCCTTTTCTCTCGACAATTGGGTGTATTGAACCTTCATATTCCATCCTAGTAGTTTATAACCATGAGAACCATATACCTCGACTTTGAACCCAATTATGCTTCATGATTCAGCTTATTGTTCTTGGTAAAAATATTCATCATTCCATTGTGGATGAAGTTTCCTCAACTTGTATTATGTTCCTATCTTGTTGGAAGGTTGTCGATTCTCCCCAATTGAGCCAGTTACCAACCACTTTGAAAGCTTTTGAGGGAATATATTACAAACTGTGTGGGATTTTGAATTCTCTACAAGTAGAATTAGGTGGCAATATTGTACAACTAGAAGTCGAAGTTATCGACAAGCCTCTCAATTATAATATTTTATTGGGTCGCACGTAGGTCTATGTCATGGCTTTGGTTGTTTCCACATATTTTTCAATAATCATTTTCCCTCATAAATGCAATATCATAGCCATCGAGAAACTCAATTTCTTTTCCACTAATTCTTTATTTACTAGAAGTGTCCCCCTTGTGGGGGAATCCCCTCACTTGTATCAACATGTTGGAGTTGGACTACTTAAATATTCCTCTCTCATGGGAACCTTTCCACTTCCTCCTCCCAAACTGCCTGACAAATCCACTTTGGTTTCTTATATTAATATGATTTCTTCTTGTGTTGCTCTAGTTTATCCATGGGTTGTACTAGATCAATCTAATATAGATATTTTTTTTCACCGTATGCCGCTCAACCCTTTTGAGAAAGATTATGAAGCCATCTATTCAGCTTGCGTGACTTATTCTGATATTCCCTCTTCGATTAATTGGGTTGATTGTTCTTTATATTATGGTACATCATCTAATCCCTTATCTCATACATTTTCCACCAATGAGAGCATCGTGGATGTCATGATGTCGGATGATGCACCATGGAATGATCATCATCATCATTCTACCTTGATGGATTCCTTTGAGGACAATCTTTATGAAATTTATCAACCCAATATCATAGAATTATCTATGAATTCTGCATCCATTTATGATGTTAATTCTGAGAAGAAATTTTTGGAAATTGAAGATACCATTCCTCTCAAAATTTCAATTAAACCTGACATTATAAAAAATCTACATATTTGTGTGTCTTTCTCTTGCGATGAGGTCAAGACTTATAAATCCCCATTCTAGGAATTCATAGATTTTTTTTCTTGGTCTTACAAATAAATTCATTGTATCGATCCAAACATTGTTGCACATGATATTAAAATGTATCTTCTGCCAAACCAGTACGACAAGGCCTTCACCCCATTCATCTAAATAAGGCCGCTACTATCAAGGCTGAAGTTGAAAATTTTCTACGAGTTGGTTTCATCTATGTTGTACCTTTAAGTGATTGTGTGTCTAATATTGTTCTACTATGAAAAAGCAGGGAATAATCCACGTGTGTGCTGATTATCAAGACATCAATCATGCTTGTCTGAAGGAAAAATATCCTACCCAATTCATCGACAAGATCATTGATGGTTGTGCTATTTGTGAGACATTTTCATTTATGCATGGCTCTATGGCTATAATCAAATCAACATTCTCCCGATGGACCAACATAAGACTACATTCATTTTTCCCTGGGACACATTTGCATACAAAAAACTCCCTTTAGAACTAAAGAATGTCGGGGCTACATTCCAGAGGGCCATGAATTACGCCTTCCACGACATCAAACATATTGTGGAACCTTATTTGGATGATTTTCCTGCTCATTCAAAACATCAGGTTCATCACCCATTACATCTTAGGGCCATATTTTTATGATGTAGACATTATAACATTCGACTCAATCCACAAAAATGTGTGTTTTGTGTTTTATTTTGTGGTCTTCTTGGATTTATTGTATCAAAACAAGGAATCTATATTGATCGTTTGAAATTTTAGGCAATCATTGATCTACCTGCTCCTTCTCCCCTCCTTTAGATTCAACAACTCCAAGGGAAGGATAAATTTCTTCTGAGGTTCATTCCTAATTATGCCAAACTAACCAAAGGATTTAATCTCTTGCTAAAGAAATGGGTCCCCTTCCATTGGGATGACACGTCTTAGAAAGTTTTTGATGCCCTGAAAGATGTACTGGTTCAAGCATATGTATTATACCCCCAAATTACCAATGTGATTATTTCATGTACCTCATGCTGCAAGTACTACCATTGTTATGGTATTGGTTAAGGAGGATGATATAGGAACTGAACATTCCATTTACTACTTGAGTTGGAATCTCAATGATACTAAAAATAAGTACACTCATGTCGAGAAGTTAGCTTTAGCAGCTGCTTAATATGTTCAAAGGTTTTGCGAGTACATTCTACTCCACAAAACTATGGTTGTTTCGAATTGAAACCCCATGACATATATTCTCTCATGACAGTTACTTGGGGGAAGATACTCTAAGTGGATTGTCATCCTACAAGATTTTTATTTGGAATTCATCAAATCCAAGTCGAAGAAATCCCTAGTTTTTGTTGAGTTAATTTGCAACCTTCCGAATTTTGAAGCTGAAACGACATCTACTGATTCTATTCCAAATGAGTTGTTATTTTTTATTTTTTCGTCTAACCCATGGTATGGAGACAATCTCATATATCTCCAAACCCCTAATTTTTGATCTAATACCTCTCGCTCTGACCAATGACATATCTAATATCAAGCTAAACATTACATTATAATTGGTGACACTCTTTATCGTCGCAGTATTGATATGATTTTTCGGAGGTGCCACACTCATGACAAGGTTGAGAAAGTTAAATGAATTCCATTTGGGGACATGTGGCATTCATTTTTCTGGATATGCCACCACACAGAAGATCCTACATGATGGTTAATTTTCACCCACCATATTTTGTCATTGTATCCTCATTGTCCTAACGTGTCATGCATGTTATTTTTTTATCAAAAAAGCTCCACACTCTGCATGGTCCTTTGCATATTGTTGTCATAATTGTTCCTTTTGCAAAATGGGGCATTGATTTCATGACATGTAACCCTCAGTTGGTTGGGCTGCATGGGAATATGATCATAGAACTTGATTACTTTACCAAATGGGTCAAGGTGATGCCTCCATATAATAATATCGGTGAAATAACTGCTTTATTTTTCTTTAACCATGTTATCATGTGGTTTGGTGCTCTACAAGATGTAGTTATGAACCATGGAAAATGTTTTCGCAATCACATGATGTCCAAACTAACTGCCAATTTTGGACTTTCCCATGAAGGTTCCACTCCCTACTACCCTCAGATGAATGGGCAAGTTGAGGCGATCAATAAAGTTCTCAAAACAATGCTTCAACGTATGATAGGGGTCCATAAATTGAACTGGCATCTCATTTTGTATATGGCTTTGTGGTCATACCGAACTTCTATTAAGACTGCTACTAGATTTACATCTTTCCAATTGGTCTATGGTCTAGAAGTAATCCTTCCAATTAAATGCAAAATTCTATCCCTCAAACTTGTTGTTGAACTACTCCATGCTACTTTCGTGGAAGAGGAACGTCTCTTAACTCTGAAGCACTTAGATGAAACCCGACGAGATGTCACTATGGATAATGAAGACCATAAGAAACATATTAAGGCACATTATGACAAGAGTGTCAGACCTCGTGTCTTCTCAGAAGGAGACCTCATTCTATTATATGATCAAGAGTCTGATAAATTAGGATCACAGAAGTTCGAGCCAATGTGGCTAGGTCCATATATTATCAAACATGTTCTTGCTAAAGGGGCCTATGAGCTAGCCGATTTCGATGGAGTTCCCTTGGCACAATGTAGAAATATTTTGTACCTTAAAAAATACTATTCTTGAGTTTTGTGTAGTACACTATGTACATACGATATATAGGTATGATTGACTATGTTTGTAGTGTCTTCCCTTCATATTTTCCTAGGTTTCTATTAATTTTTTTTTACATTTGGTTTGCATATGTTGGAATCCCTCAAACCATATGTTGGTTATGCCAATGGTACTAGTCGTAGTACTCAGAACATGTCTTTCACAGCTTGGGCCATATTTGCTCCAAATGGCGAGTTAGTGATTTTTCAAGGAATTTGTATCAGTCACTCTACAAATAACATCGTTGAGTATAGTGCAATGATCAAACTGTTTTCTGATGCCATTTCACTTGGTATCCACTATATAGTTATCACACTCAACTCACAACTCGTAGTATTACAATTGACTAATATCTACTTGGTTAGAAGTCCAACTACATTTCACATGTTCATGAGGGTTCACCTTTTGGAAAGATATTTTGATTTCATCCAGTATCAACACATTTCTAGAAATATAAATACATTGACATATGCACTTTCTAATCATGTTTCATATAGACATCTACGACACATGTAAATTAATTCAATACACATCACATCACATTGAAATGAAATAACCGAACCATAAGAAACACTGAAGATGGATATTTTTATATATTATCAAAGTCTTGGTTTTACAAAATTTGTGCCTGAGACACATGTGGCCACATGGCCTAAAATATACATGCGACCAAAATATGGCTATATGCCTCCTAGTAGACTAGTCATAATTCTAACGGTATCCTGCCACTTCATGAGCCATCCTACATAAAAGCCACCTGATACAACCAGGCACACAAATAGTATGTAGTTGCAGTCACATAGGGAGCTCATTGATCCTAGTCTTAGGTATATCATGGGTCAAGCCCTCCATACAATGCTCAACCTCTATTAGGATCTCATTCACATCAAGATCCTGCAGTACCTCTCGTCCTACTGTGACTTCATGTACTATTGTTGGTGCTTGTTGTGGGTCTCCTACATGATGAAGATAAGAAGAAACCACTAGTTGAACGGGTCCAATATTTTCATGTGTACAAACTAGTACTTTAGTCTTGGATACGTCAAAAATCACAAAAAAAAATAAAACTTAAAAATATAAAAAAATGGTCAAAATGCCTTACCTATAGCTCCCCATCTCTCGCCATAAGGAAGCATGAGCTACGGGTCTCTACGTAAATCGATCCCTGCATATGGATAGTCTTATATCATGAAACGTTGCATACACAACCAATTTAAGAAGACAGGTGTGAATCTCATCAAAGAAGGACCTACATGCTTAGACATGAGATCCACCCATCTCCTCATCTGAGGAACTCTTATATCCATGGGCTCGAGTGTGATATGTTTTGCCCTGAGCAATGGAATTTTCTTTAGAGAAAAAGAGATCAGAATCAAGCTATAGCCAAAAAATTTCAACCATCCATCTTTTGATTTAGTCAGCTACTCTTTCATTTTTACCAATAACCCTTCACTCCAGTTGAATATTGTAGGATCAAGACATTCTAGAGCATACTACACATGTGAATTATTTTCCACATGGAGAAATGCACTACCTGCCAATTTGACAATAAGGAACATGATTGTTCTTAAAGGAAAACATACTATTTCTTTGATGTTGATTTTTCCATCCTTAGTTTGTTGGGATATCGGTCGATAATGTGTATTGACATAATATTTGACTATTTTTCCACCACTCCTTAAACCAAACAAAGAGACGGGGACACCTCACTTTGAGAGACCAGTCAAAAAATATATGTCCTCTACTTGTATTTCCAATGTATGCGCACCAAATCTTAATTCTTGCACTTGAACATCCCATGCATGAACAAGACACCTCAATAACTCTATATGTTGCCTCATGCTAGGGAGAAAGAACAATTTTAAGATCCCACAATCTCTTAAAGCCTAGATTGTGGTAGGATCATTACCTGCAGCCAAATCTTGTACTTCATGTTCTCTTTCCCTCCATATCAAGGGAATTTTTTTCCAATATACAACTGCAACATCAAAAGGAGAATCATTAGGATACATTTCATGCAATAAAACCAGTGAAAATTTGAGGCAAACAGGCAAAACCAAGTTCGGGATTGAGCCCAATGCACCCTCCTAAGGGCAAATAGTGTGTTGCAGTGTTAGACCCAGCATAATTTCCTCTTGATCAACGCACCTTTCAACCTTCTAGGGATACGTTGGACCTAGGGCAAGGAATTAGATCCCTACGGGCCTCAAAACCTTGAAAAATGTGCATGAATTGCAAAATGGAACCATGAAAATGAAGAGAAAAGTCTTAGCTCCTACCTGGAAGTGACAATGCTTGAAATGATCCAATAGATTGGTCACAATTAGCTATAGAATATTGGGGGAAAAGCAAAAAGCTCACTCTCCAAGAGGTAAATGTGAAATGGTAAAAATGGGTTACCTTTTTCATATTTTATGGTCATTTTCATTATTAATTTATTAGTGATTTTGACCTAAATATGACTCAATTTTATCATGA
Source organism: Pinus taeda (assembly GCA_000404065.3). Classification (NCBI taxonomy): domain Eukaryota; kingdom Viridiplantae; phylum Streptophyta; class Pinopsida; order Pinales; family Pinaceae; genus Pinus; species Pinus taeda. The sequence goes on from APFE030178058.1 coordinate 194,647, forward strand.
AATGAGCATTTTTATTCTTTTAGTGGTGTTTTAAGCATAATGAAAGTTATTTTTAATAGATTTAATGATACCTTGATTGAAACCAACCATTTTGACCAAGGATCATACTTCTATCACTTTTTTCAGAGTCTGTAAACCTATGGAAAAGGAACCACTTGGAGTCCTCTTTCAACCCTTTTCAAACTCCCTGAACATGAAAATATTATCAATCACTTGTCTTTCCAAACTCATTAAAGTAAATGAAAAGATGTCTACTTAGTATAAGATTAACCCTTTTTCAACCTGATATACACTAACTATGAAAAATAATACCTTACTAAAACATGGCTAAGAGGTTCTCTTAAGTAATTTTTTCTACCTTTTTAGAATCAAGACACTATCTACAAAAAGGAACCTTTGGAGTTTTATTTTTCGCCTATTTTTCAAACTCTCTAAATATGAAAAAGATGTCAATTTAGACCTTTTCTAGACTCGTTAAACATAAAATTGTAGGGTTTTAACCCTGTACAGAAATTACTTGCTGACAAATTCTAAAAAATAGAAAATAAACAATGATGAGATATAAAATAGACATACAGAGATTTCCCCCTGGATCCAAAAACTAGGACTATCAGATTCAATTTTCATTATTTTCCTTTCAATTTTAGAACACATATATATCCATGACGAAGCATTCCTAAACCCCAATCCATCAACCCTGGATTAGAGCATAATTGTAGTTCCCTTGATGAGATATACAAAATACCATGGGCACAAAACCATAGGTAGGTTCACCCACCTAATATGGGGTCCAAATAAAATTTTCTGAGGTTCTTCCCAAGACCTGATGTGGGGGAGATATCTCTCCCCTAGAATCCCCCGATAGTAGGGGTTATGCCTCCCCTACAACCTCTCTGTTACGCTCGGCACAATGAACAGTGGGAGATTTCTCCTTTCTGTTGCACTCAACAAAATGAATAGTGGGGTATTTCGCCCCGCTATGACCCCCCCATGCCTGTGACTAGTCATGGAAAGAATATATAACACAATGAACATTCTCCCACTTGTTGTTTTCTTTTCCCCAAAGGGGTTCAAAAGAGAGATTAGTCATTGGGTCAGCCCTGCAATCCCCATTGTTTCTCTACACCAAGAAAACTTCTTAGTACTCATATACTCCGTCAATGTATCTACAACATTCTTCAATGTGTCCACCTTTATCAATGACACCTTGGTGTCCTCAACCATTAATGTGCTTTGTCTTTGAATGATCAGCATGTTTATTTGCCAAGAAAATTACACTTTAGTTGTCACAGTATATCCCTATAGCTCATTGTGCTAACCCCATACTTGAACACAATATTTGCAACCAAACTACTTCCTTGCTTGCATGAGTGTTTTCCATGTATTCTACCTTTATAGTTGAAAGTGCCACTACAAACTATCTCTTTCTCATCCAATTTACTAAATCTCCAAATAGGTTAAACACATTGTTCGGTGCTAGATTTGTGCATATTTTGTATACCTTTTTCCCCCTATCCTTGACCATTTCACCTTTGAACCTATGGAATTTAAATCACAATTACCTTTTTCCTGGTTATAAGTACTCATTTTTGTTATGACATATTACTTTTCCATTTTTGTTAAATATGAATGAGGTGGTATCCTTTTTTATGGCTAACCAAGGAAATTTTGGACAAAAGGCTCTATGGCTCTTTTTCTTTCAGGTGATGCTTCCAGGACCATGGCCAAAGGATGAACAATGGATTCTGAGTACTTGTTGTTACACCTCAGGTGTTGTTGTTATACCTCAAACATTGTTGTTACACCTCAAGTGTTGTTGTTACACTATGAATTATTGTTACACTGCTAGACATTGACTACTCCACAACTGTCTAAGAATGTGGGTACTATTCCACAAGACAGGTGTTGAGAAGATTGTATTATTTATGGATGGGCTATAGAGTCAAGATAGATGTGATTCTGAGAAATGACATAACAATAATAAGCCTTGTATTTAGAACTTGTTGTAATGATTTCTATTTTTCTCTCAATATTGATTAGCATGAGAATCATGAGATTCTAATGAATCATATGTTTCTTATTTTTGAAATTTCAATCTTATAAAGGGAATTCGGTTCCATGTAAACAGGGAAAAGTATTGTTATTTTTCTCCTATAATTCATGATCATTTCGGAATATAAAGAATATCATTCTTGATGCTTTCACAACTGTGGTGTTGATTTTTTATTAATTCATATTTCATCCCTATGCTCTGCTAGGGAGGAAGGGCCCTCCTCTGTAGCAAGGATTGTAGTAGCAACAGTAGCATAGTGGTAGATCAATTATTATTCCTTTATGTAAGTGTGAAATTATTTATGTCACTGTGTAATTTTCAGAATGGGTTTATTTCTATTTCCATATTTATGATATGATATCACATAGGATTGATTTGAACATAATATTCAGATAGCGGGCTTAGTTAGTGTTGTGGTGTGTGGCCTTTCCTTTGGTAACATGAAGCATGGTTTCATCTCTGTAGAATGTTTTTTATTTCTGCATGAGTGTTACTTTCTGCAATTAATTTCAACGATATTTCTTTTTCCTTTCAATTTTACTCTTGGCTGAAGTGTAACAACACAAACAGTGCATACTCCTTTGAAATAAACAGACCTACCCTAGGTTGACAATTAATGGTTGTGAATTAATTATATTCATAGTGATTAAACCAGCTCAACATTTTGGGGTCGTTTCAGGGGAAGGTAGTCGACGATGCAATCAACTAAGTGTGTTTTGTCAACAAAGTGTTCCTAGTGCACAGGTGTTGGGCAGTAAGACGAGAGGTAAGAAACTATGCATCACTCTAATATACCTAGGCGGGCTCACCCTTATGGTCCCTAGGATACTTAGGTTGTGTGAATTCCTTGATTCCTTAGATGTTCTCTTGGCTTTACAATTACTAGGCGATAAGACGAGAGGTAGGAACCTGTGCATTTCTATAATATACTTGAGTGGGCTCACCACTGTATAAGATGAGACACTTAGGGATTGAATAAATATGCATAGGGTCCATGTGTAAGGAGTAGCAATAATAGAAATCTCAGAATACAATCATTCCAGTAAATCACAAGAAAAACTAGTCATAAAAGAAATAAGAAGAGTACAGATCAGCCAGAAAATCGTTGATTGGGTTGGCTTGTCACAAAACTGGAGAAAAGGCTTACCATATGGAGCCACATATATTTGTCTAGAGTTGGTAGACTTGTTATTATTAAATCTATTCTTGAGGCCACTCCTGTATTTTGGATGGCACTCTCTTGGATTCCTAGGAGCATCTTGGCTTGTTTGCAACAAATCTGCAACAGATATCTTTGGAATGGAAACCATGACAAACAGAGTTTTGTATGGGTTGGCTGGAGCAAGATAGCATTGCCCAAAAAATGGGGAGGATGGGGCCTAAAATCTATTCCTTTTTTCACACAAGCACTTGCTGCAAAAATGGGATGGACTTTGTTGACCGGACAAAATCTCTAGACCGCCATCACATATCACAAGTATATTTGGTCTCAGCAAATTATGGATTGGATTCCTTTGCCTAGTTGGCCTAAATCTGGCATCTCACTTGTCTGGAAGGCACTCCTTCACTCTCTACTGCTCATCAGGGATAATCTGGCCTGGAGAAGCAACGATGTATGTATGGCTCGCATTGCTTTAGATCCATAGATTGGAGATGGAGGAAGATATCAGCTATCTAGAGAACTCATAGAACATCTCCATTCACACGAGCTTGAGGTACTTGCAAACATTGTAGATCCTCACAATTCCACCAGTTTTGCTCAAAGATGGAAATCCACCTTACAACTCGATTTACCACAATGTTGGCACAAAGAATGGCATGATTATATTTCTGCTCTATCTGAATCTCATATCAGGATAAAAGAGGGCCTGGATGAACTCATTTGGTGTCATGCAGATAGTGGTATATACTCACCTAAGTCTAGTTATTTAGCCTTGGTCTCCCACAAGGTACTAGATTTGATTACCTTCTGGTGGAAGTCTATTTGGAAACTTATTGCGCCTCCTTGGGCCAGACTATTTTTCTGGTGTATTCTAAAAGACAAAGTTCCCACAGGCGATAATCTTATGCATCGATCCTTCCATGGGCCAAATTGGTGTACATTATGCAAATGCTCATTGGAATCGACTTTACACCTGTTTCTGAAATGCTTAGTCTTGATTGATCTTTGGCAAAATATTTCCTCTACAATATACTTCATGAAGTTCTGGGAAGGTGATGACATAAACAAAGCATGAGAAGGTTGGTACAATTGGCATAAAGGGTCAAAACTTCAAAGTCTCCCTTTGATTATCAACTGGCATCTCTAGCTAGCTCGGAATCGTTCTACTTTTGAAAAAAAACCCATGTGTTGGCCTCACACTGCAGCTTGTATAGTATTGTCATATAATGATATGCCTGAGCCTCCACATCCCCGAGCCCGCAGGCCACATACTCCTCCACATATAGATAAAAATACCCCTTGGGCATATTTTGATGGTGTAGCATAGTAGCAGAGATGTGGTGGTGGTTTCATCTTATACATTAGTGAACATCATTACTTCAAAGTTAAGATGGGATTAGGGGCTGGAACAAACAATTTTGCAAAACTCATCACCCTTCGTCATCTCTTGCATTTCTCTTTGGGGCATAACTACATGAGCATAAATATATTTGGAGACTCAAATATCATTATTAATTGGTTCAATAATATTATTGCTTGTCATATACACACACTTAGTAATATTTTGGATGAAATAAACATTTTCAAGGCTCAATTTAATAACATCACGTGCAATCATATTTACAGGGAACATAACAGTTGTGCTGACGGGCTATCCAAGGAGGCCATGGTACTTCCCAGAGGAGAGTGGATGATCCAGGAATAGCAAGGGACAAATGAATACCACTACTATCACCACCCATACATAGATCTACATTATCACAAGGCAGAGAGCCCATGATCTAGTTTTCTTTTGGAAATTTTTGAACAAATGTTTTTTCTTTGAAAATTATGAATATATTATATAGGATATTTATGTATGGCCCTGTGTGGCACATGTACAGGCTTAATACAAGGCTCCTATTTATGAACAGCCTGCGTGGTGTTCTAGATAGTATACAGTTATTTTGAATAACTTTCAAAATTTTGACTGAGCCCTCTCGGGCTAGACAGATACAGCATATGCATATCGCATTTACAATATGTAATTTTTCAAAGTTAATGAAAGATTATGATTTTTCCAGTGGAAAATGAAGATCACAGATATGAGGAGGACAACATGTATTCATGAACTGATCTCAAAAGCAGAAAAAGAACATTCAATTTCTCAAAGGGATGCAAGTAAAATTGGGACACAAAGATTTGTTACTCCCATAATAAGAACAAAAGAATCTAGTTCCTCTCTCTCCTAACCATATCATCCTAAAACTAGTGTAACCACTCCCAAAACTAAGTAACCAAATCAGGAGCAATAGTGGAAGGCTAGTGATCAAGACTTTAGGATTGAGGGTCAAGGGGAAACCTGTGGGGAATACCAGGAGCCTAAGGAAGAAAAGTATTCATTGACTTATCAATATCCCAATTCGGGTAGCACAGTGAAACAACCAACCCCAAACCATTCCGAGTTATCAATTAATAAATATTCACCCACAAGATAGTCACCAAGACGGTTTGAAGGAGACTCATCATAGCAAGGATCGGGAGGATAAAAAATGGGGGATAACAATGAAAACAACACTAAAATAGATGCCACCATCAGCGCCTTTGAGTTTCCAATAGGGGATATCAGAGGCGAATCTCCCAAGAAAAACATTCATTTGTCATCTCTTCCATCCTTTCACGGGATGACTGTAGAACACCTCGACACCTTCTTTTTTGAATTTGATGTCTATTGCAGGAATCATGCCTATGTTTCATATGGTCAGAAGCTAATATTATTCCCTTCTACTCTAAAAGGATCAAGATTGAGATGGTTCATGAGATTATGCTCTTCTACTATTCGAACATGGAGCGACATGAAAGAAACATTTCTATCTAAGTATGAGGATAATTGTACAACTAGGGACTTGAGGGAAGAAATGTTTAGGATGACACAAAAGGAGGAAGAAATATTGGAGGATTATGTGGATTGATTCCATTACAATTTGTAGAGATCTAAACGCAACGACTTAGATCAATAAATCTTGAAAACCATATTCATAATGGGTATGAGAGATGGTTGCCTTCATACCTTGAATCTACTGGGGAAAGGGGACATATCTATGGAACAATTTCCAAATATAGTAAAACTTTGTTTGAGATTCTCCAGAGAATCATCGAAGGGGAGAAGCATGGTAAAAGATGCCTCTACCCGGATACATAAATCTACAAATGGTAGTGTGACCAAGGTGGAAATCGGAAACTTGTTCGATAATCTTAAAATTGATCTTATTAGTACCCTGTCTTCTCAAATAATGACAACACAAGTGAAGAAAGCACAGAATGAATTTGATGCAACTTTATCTTTGTTCTGCCTAGTAAGCAAGGAAAATCATTCCCGGAAGGAATGTAGGGTAAACAACATCACCCTATTCAACATCTGTGATCTAGAGAATTCCACAGGTCATTGCCCAGAGCTTCCAAAATTGAAAGTCATGCTTAAGGAGTCAAGCGAGGAGGTTTAGTCTTCCTACTTCATTGTATCGATGAAGCCATGGCAATCATGACCCCCAGGTATGCCTCAAGACTTCTATTCTTTTAATCCATGGAATAGAAATCTTGAAGACCATATTCATAAGGGGTATGAGAGAAGACTGCCTTGATACTTGGAATCTACTAGGGAAAGGAGACATATCTTAGGAACCATTTCCTAGCATAGTAAAGCTTTGTTTGAGATGCTCTAGAGGATTGTCGAAGGGGAGAAGCATTGTACGAGATACCTCCGCCTGGATACAAAAAATTTGCAAACGTTGGTGTGACTAGGGTAGAAATTGGAAACATTTTAGAGAATCTTAAAACCGATCTTCTCAGTACCCTGTGAGATCAAATAACGACAACACAAGTGAAGAAAGAACATAAAGAGGTTGATGCATCTTTAGCCATGTTCTACCCAATATGTAAGGACAAGAATTCTGAGAAGGAATGTAGGATAAATAGCATCACCCTGTTCAACATATGTGATCTAGATAATTCCATAGGTCATTGCCCAGAGCTTCCCAGATTTAAAGTTGTGCTTGAGGAATCAAGTGAGAAGGTTCAGTATTCCTACTTCATTGGATCCGGGAAACCATAGCAATCACGATCCTCAGGTATAACAATGTAATCTTTGAAACGGGAAGTGATACTGTTACCCGTTTTGTAGAGATAGCCAAAAAGTGACCCAATTTTGAAAATGGGTGATGCAGAACACACGTCTTTTTTAGAGCATAGTTTTTGGCACTTTAAATTTTTTATGTACATTACGTTTTAGAATGGTAGTGATTTTCATGCTGATTTTAAGAAGTGGTATTTCTGCATCAGGCCATTTTTCTAAAAGACCTATTTTTTTACTTTAAATTTCCTAATGTATGAAATGTAAATAATTATTTTCTAAATTTAATAATTTTTGAAGTGGTCTTCTTCATATTTTCTTGTTTGTATTTTAATTTTTTAATTTTTTTTTGTAGTGAGGTTTTTATTGTTTTGCATATTTAAAGAAGAAGGTTGATATTTGAATTTTCGATATTCTACATATTTATACATCGTTAATTAATATTTCAATCCATATGAAATAATTGTCTCTAAAAAACAATAATTTTTAACAATTGACAAAAAAAATAACCATTTTTAACATAAATATAACTAAAAGACTACACGTTTTAATAATTTTTTGTAATTTTTTGCTAGAGATGACATGTCAAAATCACAATTTTTATAGGAAAATTTTAACTAAAAATGGTTAAATAATAGTTTTTTTTATGAATTTCATGTCAAAAAATAATAATAATCACTTTTTTTTTCAAAAAATAATGATTAACATAAAAATTAATGTGAAAATCACATAATACAAATATTGAACACATAACAACCTTAATTGAGTGCTTATTCTTCTCATAAAATGTCAAAATCAAAACATTACAAGTATAATTCATTAATAGTTTCCAAAAATGAGCTTCATATCCAAGCATAACTTAAATTTAATCAACAATGTCACATAATCCAAACTCTTCATCCTCTGGAGTTTCATCATTGTCTTCTTCCACAATATTTTCTGCTTCATTTTGCTCATTTTCCTCCTCTAATAGATCTTTGATGTCTGCGAATCTCCCAATGTATGCCTTTCCAATCATTCCATGTAATGGTGGTTGAGGTTCCTTTGCTTTTTCGCCACATGTGATTCACTAAAGTCCCCTTTCTTCAACCCAATTTCTTTCATTGCATCTGGAAGAAATTGAAGAGTATTAGTTCTTTGCTAAATAAAATTGCACTGTATTGTATCTTTTTCAATAGCAATGCAATTGTTCCTTCTTGAAGGCAAGATGTTAGTGTTGTACCTAATTATCAAGCACAAAAAAAATAATGAAGTAAATTAGTACAATGACATATAAATTAATAAATAACATATTGAAATTCGATTCCATATAATAAAACTTACTTGAGCCAGAAAATAAATCCAAAACCCAATCTCCTTCATTTGACTGCCGCAAAGACATGGCTAAATCGAGCTCCTAAATAACATTATATTACATTGTTTAAGTGCTCAAACAACTCGATCGAATGCTTAAAAAGGGCTCAATCGAGTAATCATTTTTTCCACCCAAACGTGCCATCTCTTGCCAAAAAGTGTAACCCAGCTCCATGCTTTCACCCTTATAGATTATGAATTTCTAACAATCTATATCCTAATTATTATTATTATCCAATTTTAAGGTCATAGCAAGCCAGACACCAAATTGGTGTATGAGACCCCCTTGTTTGTGGGACAAGAGACCCACCTCCACGTAACAATTTGATTATTATGTCTACGAAGGCATACGTACTCTAACCCCTTCTGGTTTTTGAACCTGTGACCTCATGCTCTTAACCATTAGGCCTATTCATGCTCTAAGAAAGTGGATTTGATTAGCTAAAGATAGTAATGTAGAAATATTTGGGGACTAACAGTTTATTATAAATTGGACAAAAGGCACCAAAAAATGTCATAACTCCAACCTCTAGTGTATGACATAAACTAAAATTTGTCTTCTCATCTTTCTCTATTCCTCACATCTACAAGGAACACAACTCCACTGTGGACACCCTCTCTATTGAGGGCTTTTCATTGCCTCGCAAGGCATGGATGATTACTGAGTATCATGAGGGTGAGGCTTAAGTGTTCTACCATCAACCTTTTGTAGCAGAGGACATCTCAGACTGAAAGCACAACACAACACTATATGGGGTTCTTTTTGCTTGTTAGCTTCAAATTTTCAACTACGGAACAATGAAAATGAGTTGTCTACACAAGCCCGGATTTATATTTTGTATTTATATCACATGCATACACTTTGAGGACTTCCGTTCAACACCCTACATAATTGATCTTCGCAGTTTATGGCATGTAAATAGACCTGTAAACATCAATAGTATTAGCAACTTTTTGATATCATGTGAATACATGCTTGACATGTATCAACAAAATGTAATTTTATTTTTTATCGATAATAAAATATACTTTTTTTATGAGAAAAAAACTAGAGATTCAACTTTTCACATCTTTTAATGTATATGAAAGCTTTTCTTAGCAATTATTTTTTGTTGTAACTACATAATTTATTTCTAACCGAGGCATAGAATACATAGATAATATGATTACAAAAAACATTAAGACAGTGATTACCTTTATTGGTCTCTTTATAAATTCTTGTAATGATATGGACATTTTAAATCAATAAACAATACTAATACTAAAGTACATGATAAATATACTTTTATCCTTCTTAAAAAACATATTGCCTTTATATATACATATTAATTTTCATCTTTTTATTTTTTTAATCCATTCCCTATAGATTTAAGTTATTAATTTTAGTGTTACATACTATTGTTAAATTTACATAATAATAAAACTTTCAATTTTCCTAAAGTATATATAAAATCATTCCCTTTTTTAATTTATTTTTATTCATTCCTTATAGATTTAACTTATTAATTTTAGTGTTACATACTATTGTTAAATTTACATAATAATAAAAGAACTTTCAATTTTCTGTAAAGTATATCTATAAAATCATTCCCTGTGGACTTAAATTATTGATTTTAGGAACTTTCAATTTTCTTGTAGAGCAATTCAAATATTTCTTCAATTAACAATTAACAAAATTTTGCCACCCAAACTTGTATTGGGTATTCCCAAATGAACCATGTCACCCACCATATAGAATCCAATATAATGTGTTTTATTTGCAAAAAATAACTTTGGTTGGCTAAAGCATTGCGGCTCAACCAACTCCTTTGTATGCATTGTTTGTTAGAAATGTAAATGCTGAATTAATTGCACAAGGATATAAAGGATATAATTCCCAACGATTATTCCTTTAAAATGTCCATTTTTCAAGTGTGAGCTGGCTTGCCTCCAAAAGATAAATTTTTATGAACGTCAGAGTTATCAGTCCGATTTTGAGAATCCGACGATTCCAAGAATCACTTAAAATGTCCATTTTCAGTGTGAGCTGCTGTCAGAGTTATCAGTCCGATTTTGAGAATCCGACGATTCCAAGAATCACCCTTAAAATGTCCATTCTTCATGTGTGAGCTTGCTTGCATCCAAAAAATAATTTTTTTATGGCCCGATTCTAAGAGTCGGCCCGATTCTGAGAATCGGGTGATGGCTCTGATGTTTCAAAATTCAGCACTGTGAAAAGACAAACTTGTCTGGCGCACTAAAATTTGGATGCTAAATGTCAATTAATCGTGGAAAAATGTGTCTCATTTTCCACAGTGCCGTGACTTTGAGAATCTCAATTCCTGAGAATGCAAAAATACCAACCAACTGATTTCAATGCCCGCGAAAATATTAATGCAGAATATCGAATTGCACTTCCAGAATAGAATGGAATTATTCTGTTGTTGCAGATATCATTACTCGATGACCCGTTTACTATGTACATAAACACATTAGAAACCTGGTCAAGTCAAAACTTGGTTAGCCGGAGTTTTACTTCACAAACCACGTTGAAAAAATACAACATTTCCTCTAAGAAACCACGTTGCAAAAATAATGGGTATATTCAAAAAAAGCCCCTATGTTCAAAAAAGGCTGACAAGCTATAGGGGCAGCTTTCAGCCGCTTGTTTAGACTTCATGCAGATTGGCTGCACAGTCGGCTGAATTAGTTCCATATGTACATTTGCATCACCTTCAAGAAATATACTTTTACATATGGAGTTGTATATAATGTGACTTTTTGGAGATTTGGGTGACGGAATCCGGCGGAAGAAATGAGGTTAAATCTTGATTTTTAGCAGTTAAAATGGTTTTTTAACTGCATATTTGGATTCAACACCCTAAAAAACCCTGGGACCCTTTGATTATGCAGAAACTGGCTATCAAACTTGGGATTCCAATAAATTGCTGTGGGATTTTGACCGGAAAAATTGGCCGGAAAAACATTCAAAAAGTCTCATTATAAACAACTGCTTTACATATAGACATAAAATTTCTCCATCAATGCATTTACTGCGCTGTCAGGAGGTTTTTTAAGAAAAACCAAAAAAGAAAGAAAAGATGTGTATTACCCAAACCAGTCATTTGCGTTGATCATGGCAAGCAGTACTTAATGAACTGTGTTCCCAGGACAAATCCCACTTCAATATGGAAAGGAGCCTGCCTTATGCAAAGACAATCTCGCTTTTTGGTTTCTTCTGCAAAAATAAGAGACTTATTATAACGAAAATTGTGCCGTCGGCCCATCGTATGTACTGCTGCAACCAGTATTTTCCATTACTTTGAGCTTCAGTCCAATTGCGGAGTGGGGAAAACAACTGCAGTGCATGACAAAGCCGGTCATGATGTCCAATATTAGGAGTAGTATTGTAGCCAACGGTACCTTGAGGAGAGATTCATCTGAGTTGTGAGTATAGGAGAGACTTCGGACTTTGCTTGCCACAAATGGACTAAAGCTTCGTGCATAGTACGACAAGTAATGTGGAAATTGAAAATAATAGTATCGCATACAGTAATGTGGAAATACATTGCCGAATTTTGAAACATCAGAGCCATCGCCCCATTCTGAGAATCGGGCCGATTCTGAGAATCTGGCAATGGCTCTGATGTTTCAAAATTCGGCAATGTGAAAGGACAAACTTGTCTGGCACACTAAAATTTGGATACTAAATGTCAATCAATCATGGAAAAGCGTGTCTCATTTTCCATGGTGCCCTGATTTTGAGAATCTCAATTCTTGAGAATGCAAAAATAACAACCAGCTGATCTCAATGCCCACGAAAATATATATATAAAATCTCAAATTGTTCTTATCGAATAGAATGGAATTATTTTGCTATGGGGTGCCGCCACCCAACCCGCGCCACCCCAGCGGCCCAATCGCCCAACCACATTGGATGGCTTGCCACCCCAGCGGCCCAATCGCCCAACCACATTGGATGGCTTGCCGATTCTGAGAATTGCCACCCCAAGCGGCCGGGCAGCTGGGCTGCCAGAATGGCTGGCTGATTGTCAAAATCAACTAAGCTTCCCCGCGCCACCCAGCGACCCAACCGCCCAACCACATGGGGTGGGCAGCTGGGCTGCCAGAATGGCTGGCTGATTGTCAAAATCAACTAAGCTTTCCCGCGCCACCCAGCGGCCTAACCACCCAACCACATGGGGTGGCTGGCAGATTCTGAGAATTGCCACCCCAATTCTCACCCCCAACCGGGCGGGCGGCTGGGCCGCCGGGATGGCTGGCCGATTGTCAGAATCAACTAAGCTTCCCATAGGGTACCTTACGCAACATTGGGAGGAGGAGGTGGAGCAGCACCTGCAGCCATTGTTATATTGATGGACGACACTTGTTACCAATTTTCTCGTCCTGTTAAGGCAGAACAGATGTTAAAAGAAAGTCCGGACCATTTTATTTGTAACTCCGATTGCCTTTACATTTGCAAGAAGATGTGGGAGATTCTCCCCTGCTAGAAGTTAGAGCTTGGCCAAATCTACTTTCTACTTCCGCGAAGTGGTTTCCTAGTCGGATATGGCTTGTTTGCTTTACAAGGCTAATTCTGCACTGAAACAGAGCTATAGCAAAAATCAGGTGCGAGATTATATCTGTTGGGTATTTTTTCTGTTTGGGATGAGATGGGAAAATACCAAAACCATCAAACACCACAAAGCCAATGCTCTGTTTCCTTTGCTCTACTCCAGGATCTTTACCCTTAAAAAAAAATTCACTGAACAGAGTAATGCACCACCATAAAAGATTTCCTTTCATTAAAATAAATTCACAGTTACACATTCATCCTCTTTGCTGTGAGGGATTTACCAAAAACAAGATTAAACCAAACTCTGTTTTCAACCTAGAATTTACAGAGACATATTCATCCTCTTTTACTGAGAGGGATTCACCAAAACATTACAAGATAAATTACTCTGCCTCCTATGAAATTTTACACCACTGTGTAAATATTTCATTTACATTCACTGCTGTGTGAAAACAAAAACTTACAGGGATTTATCCATTTACCTTTTCATTTCTGTGTGAAACAACTCATGGTTTTGGGACCAAAACTGCCCCTGGTTTTCTTCATTCACTTCTCTGCCTTTTCCTGCACTGCTGTGCAATTTTTACTTCTTACATTACAAACCAAAAATTACTCTGCTGCATAAAATCTTTTACATTACAAACCCAGAAATATTTATGCACTTCTGTGCATTCCTCCCCTGCAATACAAAATTAATCTGTGTGTTTTTACGAGTGCTGCAGACCCTCTGTTTTTACTTGCTGTCTTGCAAAACTTACATGACAATCACTGAATTAAAAAATACCCGCTTTTCTCTCCTCTTCGCGCTGCAGGGTTCACACCTTTCATATATAAAACCATTCTTTATGATCCCCATACGTTTTTCACATTCTTAGTCATTGGTGCTGCGGACCACCACTTCATTTTACCGTGTGCAACTCACACAGCACATTACAAATTACTATCCTTTGGTTTTTGCTTTTTACCATGTGCGATAATACAATTACAATTCCTGTGTTTTCTTTAATGGCTGCCGCGAGCCCAAATTCATCTCATCCCATATGTAATCACAATATCACACATTCAAACCCTGTGTGTGAATACTGTGTCCAATTTCGTAACACATACTACAATCCCCGCGGGTGTTTTGTTGTTTTTTTTAATAACAACAGGTCAACGTTTTTTTTATATAAAAAACTTATATTAAAAACTTACCCATACTCCCATTTACTTTGCCGTAAGGAAAAAATTAAAGACCTTACCAAAACAATGTCAGCAATCAAACTAACGTATGGGATGGTGCACGCCTTATTGAATTTTAACAGGCCCCGTACGCGTACCGTGAGGACTTTAACTGGCGGACAGCTTCCAGGAGATCGGACGGCGGAGAGAGAGGCAACGTGATCGGATGGATATCGGACAGGGTGAGGTGACCAAGCGATACCTTCCGATGGATTGTCAGTGCTGATGTCAGGCCAGCATCACTGCTGGACACATGTCGGCATCGGACCACACTGTCCGGAAACAACCTCACGTCGAATAGCGGTGCGATATGATACCGGGGGTTTTGGTTTGCCGTGGTGGTTTTCTGCGCCGTTGACTGCTGACCCGCCTTAGCTCCTGGCCTCCTGCGCGCAGTGAATTGCCGTCCATCGTTGCCCACATCCGTCGCTGCCCACGTCCGTCGATGTCCCTGCAACCTGCAGTTGGAATTAACATTCCAACACTCCCCTTTAATTTCAACTGCTGGGCATTCGGTCTTACCCAAACACTTCCTCAACTCCTTGACATGCTGCTGTTGCAAAAGAGTCTTCCTCTTAACAGAGGGATT
>APFE030178058.1:216374-266736 GCA_000404065.3 Pinus taeda
ATGTTAAAATGAAAATTATAAATATTTAAAAATAAATAATATGTGTGGAATTATCCATTACACCTCCCCAAGGAAGGTAGGGAATGTTAATCACATTTTTTAATTCTTCGGATAATATTAATATGGTGTAAATTATTGAGTTAAATGATTTTAAATTGTGAATTAAATTAGATGAACGAACACAACTATATACATTAAATGTTTGGTAAATATCAATAAGTGTTAATTAGTGAAGGTAAATTTTGAGATTTTATTTAGTTATTTGTGGTGAGTTCTATGATTATGTTATGATCTTATTTGTTTCTAAAATCCCAAGTAACCATAATATAATGAATGCTTGATTCCCATAGAATTTCACTAAAGTTAAATTCTAGTTAAAGTTATTATAGCTATGACCCTTTATGTATTAGAGAGAAAATAGGAAAGGAGGTGTTCAATTTCAGGTGGCTTCTACAAGAGTTAAAATATAAATCGAAAGATGATATTGTGAAGCAAACTCAAATTTATTGAAATGACCAAGTTAGACTCACATACCAATTAACTTATGAAGGTCATGAAAATTTATATTGAATATGGAGTGAATATTCCATGTAGTTCATCCATCTTCAAGTTTTCGATATTTTTCATTTCTTCAATAGTTGAAAACTTTAGATTGAACCTCTCCCTAGGTGGGTTGCCTCCCACCCTACGCCACCCCGGCAGCCCGCTCGGGGTGGGCTAGCCGATTCTCAGAATCGGCCAGCCACCCTGGGCGGGGGAGCGGTCCGCCGGGGTGGCGGGTAGGGCAAGTAGGGTGGCGAGCAGGTAGGGTTGGTAGGGTGGTAGGTGGGTAGGGTGAGGGCTGGGTAGGGTGGGTAGGGTGGTGAGGGCATGAGGGGATGGCCGGGTAGGGTGAGGGTCAGGAAGAGTGGGTAGGGTGCAGGGCGGGTAGGGTCGGTTAGGTGGGAGGGCAGGTAGGGTAGGTAGGGGGAGGGCGTGAGGGGTGACAGGTAGTGGCGCCGAGTTTAGGGGGTAAGTGGGAGGCCAAGTAGGGTGTGAGGGGTGTGCAGGGAGGACATGAGGTGGGCAGTGCGGGAGGATTGAGGGCCAAGTAGGGCATGTTAGGTGGGAAGGGTGTGAGGGGTGTGTGGGGACGGTGTGGAGGGGGGGCCAGTAGGGTGGTAGGGTGAGGCCAAGTAGGGCCGAGGGGGGTGGAGGGTTTGGCCGGCGGGCAGGTATTGGTTAGGCCATGTAGGGTGGGTAGGCGTGAGGGGGTGGTTGGGTGGTGGGGGAGGGGGCTCGTGGTTGGGGTGAGGGTGGTGAGTGTGGGTGAGGGTGAGCGGCGAGAAGGGGGGGAGTGAGAGGGGGAGGGGGCAAGGTAGATGGGGAGTGGGAGTGCGGGTGGCCTGCCGATTGCAGGTGGGGGGAATTACCCTAAAAAAAATTGACCCTAAAAAAAATCATCGTTCCAGTATCATCACTTTTTTGTTTTCAAGCTGTATTTTGCACGAAAATTTCGTTTTCACTGCAATTTTTAAAACATGTTCAAAATTGTCCCTAAAAAAAAACCATCGTTCTAGTATACAGACTTTTTGTTTTTAGCACCATTTTTGATGTTTTTTCGGCATTTTTTGGCCAGAGTTCCTGTTTTGAGTTTATAGTTCTCGTTTCAAAGTTTACATTGTTGTATGCCTCAAGACTTCTCTTCTTTTAATCCATGGAATAGTACACATAATGTCCAACAATTTCCATGGCAGTAGTCTGCCCCTCCTCTGACACAATATCCTTCACCTTGGAATCAATGGCCTTCCTCATCATATTTTCAATTCTCTCCATCACAACCATATCCTTGGGCTTAGAATTGGAGATGAAATTCCCTAGGACCGATTTCTCCTACAATACCAATACAACAATAGTTGCAGCTACCAGCTCTTCAAACACCTATTCCCACACCTTCTATATGACCCCAATTACTTGTGCAACCTAACCCTAACCCAAACAATAAGGGAGCCCAAAATATTGAACCTTCAGCCACCTTTTAGAATTATTGTATCACTCATGTTGGGTATAATGAAATCCATATTCGACCTGGGAAAGTTGTTCACCCAAAAATCTCCCCTATTATAACTAGATAATAATGTCAGTCACCCAGGGGTGGTTGTACAAATTTTGAAGTTGTTGTCACACCTGTAACAACTAATTCATAGGGGAATGTTGTGCTTGTGAAAACCAATTTGAGTAAAGTTGATACACTTGTAAATACCAATTTTACTATAACAACTAAAGCCCCTGCATATCCTTGAAGGCTAGTAGAAGCTGGTATGAATTCACACCTGGAATCGGATTTTCTCAAGGATTTTAAAAAGTTACACGTACAAATTCCTCTGCTATAGGCTATTAGAGATGTGCCTGTCTATGCAAAAATAGTAAGGGGTTTGTGTGTTAAAAATCCTAGAAGGAAACCTAAGGACCTTGCTACTATTCATGTGATGGGAAAGTTGTTAGAGTTGATGATTGATCAACGTTTTTAACCAAATACAATGATCCATGGAATCCTGTTTTCATTGTTTACATAGATTGTATAAAAGTTGTGATAGGTTAACCTGATAATCCAATATAAATCAAAGCAAAATACCATAACCTACTTCTGCTATCAATTTGCGGAAGCTTAAATATCGAGCTGAAAAATATAACTAGAAGAAGAAGAATCAATGGCACAATACATACGAAAATACTTAGGGAAAGTCTCAGATAAAAATCCCACATTATTGTATTATCATACATGGTGGAAATACGTAGGAGTTATACAAAGCCTTAGCTCTAACAGCTAGCCATCTCTCAATACAATCCTCACAAATGCTCACAGGAATTCTTGGCTTCTCTCTAGCCTTCCTCTCTACCATCTAAGCTCTTATTTCCTTGTGTTTTTCCTTGTGGATGATTAGCCTATTACCAAGTGGAAAAACAAGCCTTCAAAACTACGCAATCCTCAAGGATGAATCCTTGACTGCATGCATGAGTTTTCTCCATGAGAAAACACATGCAATTGATAGTACACTTTCCTTGAACATTAATCTCAACTGGGTCTTTCTTAGAGTAGACATGCATGAGTTTCTGATGAGGGAATCTTTAGTTAACTGGAGTAGCACTAGTTGAGTGCATTAATGCATCAACTGACTGTTAACTCACTATTAGTTTGTCAAACAGTTTGGAACTAATTTAACTGGACTTAACTCAGTAAACTGAGTTAACTAATTACAACTCAAATATAACTCAATCTTATCTCCTTAATTTAAGGGATAACTCTTGCATGACTTCAGAAAGACTTCTAACTTGATTTTCTCCAACCAGTTAATTTAAAATAAATTAATCAATTATTTCCAAGTAGTTGTTAAGAATAAATTCGATTTTACTTCACAATTTAATTCAAGGATAAATTAAATTGGAATATTTGTGTTGCCATATTTCAACATCAATGGCAAGCCCATTGCCAATACGTTAATTGATTTAGGGGTAGCCATTAATGTAATGATGAAAGAACTCTTCATCACCTTAGGATTACACAAACTAAGACACACACCTACAGTGTTGGAACTAGCAGGTAGATCCCGTGTCGAACCCAAAGGGAAGATAGAAGACATAGTTATTGCAGTAGATTCTTGGTGATATCCTTCTGACTTCTTTATTTTACAAAATAAATCAAACCTCAGGGGCATCCTTTAATTTTAGGAAAGTTGTGGCTAGCCACTACAGATGAATTCATAGGATGCAGGTCTGGGTCCATGGTGACTTTTGATGGCCAAGCCACCAAGAATATTAGCATTTACCCCCCAACAAAACCAAATATGAATTCCGGAAATCCCTTATGGGATGAATTTGAACCCGAGTCAAATCACTCACAACCACTTCTCACCCTTGGGAATGCACAATACTTTAAGAATGAAACAAAATATGATATCATAAGTGGTTTTATTAGTAATTCAATTTTTGTTACTTCCATTGAAGACTCCAGGGGGGAGGATGTTGTAGAATATTTGAGCCTTGAGAAGATGAAGACCACTCCAAGTATCAACAACAGTCCTCTTGAAATAGAACCAGGAAAATATCTTAATGTCAATCCAAGCTTGACTTTTGAGTAGAACAAATTGATGTTATAGCTGTTAGAGAAATACAAGAAGGTGTTTGCATGGGATTATATAGAAATGAAGAGTATCCATACCAACCTATGCACTCACCACATCTATTTCAAGGGCAGTTGAAATCCAGTGAGCCAACCATACCAATGCATGAACCCTTAATTCAAGGAGGTAGTAAAAGAAGAATTGCAGAAACACTTGAATGCCAATTTCATTTATGTTATTTCTGATAGTTACTGGGTATCTCCATTTGTCGTTGTCCCCAAAAATAATGGCAAGTGGATGGTCTGTGTGGATGATAGAGAACTCAACAAAGCCAATCAAAAGGACCATTTCCCTTTTCCATTTATAGACCAGGCCTTGATACCCTGTCTGGAACAAAATTTTTCTCATTTTTAGAGGGGTTTAGTGGATACAACCAAATACAGATTGCCCTGAAAGACCAAGATAAAACGACCTTTACTTGCCCTTGGGGAGCTTTCACCTACATGGTTCTTCCTTTTGGACTCAATGTGCCAGCAACTTTCCAAAGGGTGATACTCATAATTTTCTCAAATCTGCTGAATGATGGTCTAGAATTTTTCATGGATGACTTCACACCCTATAGGGATGCCTTCAAGACAATATTAGTTAATTTGTAAAAGTATTAGAACGATGTGTGTAGACTAATGTTGCTTTGAGTACAGAAAAATGTCACATCATGATGAATGAAAGGATCATGTTGGGACATCTTATTTCAGCTAACGGGATTAAACTGGACCCTACTAAGATAGAGGTAATGTTGAAAATCCCAATTCCCAAGACACAAAAAGAGGTATGTAGTTTCTTGGGTCCTGCAAGGTACTATAAGAGATTTATAGAAAAAATTTCAAAGACTGCATCTCCTTTATTTTCTTTACTTATGAAAGAGGCAAAATTTGTATGGACGGGAAAAAGCAAGCAGGCCTTTGTGAAATTGAAAGACTATGTATGAGCAGCTCCTATTTTGCGGGGCCTGAACTCGAATCTGTCATTCCACATAGCTAGCGACGCATATGATATTGTTGTGGGAGTTGTTTTGGGCCAGCTGGAGGATAAGAAACCATATGTCATTTATTATATAAGTAAAAACTTGACTCTTGGTGAACTCAATTACACAATGACTAAGAAGAAATTCCTTGTAGTAGTGCATGCCATCAATAAATCTCGGCACTACATCACAGGAAATCAAGTGTTTTTACACACTCGCCACTCTGCCATTCATTTTTTGATGAACAAACTAGTCACTAATGGTAGGATTACATGGTGCTTATTTCTGTTACAGGAATTTGATATAACTATCCTAGATAAACCCGGGAAGGATAATGTTGGTAGTGAAAGCATGCTTATTGAAGATTCTTTTCCAGATGAATATCTTTTTGCTATTTCAGTTCGCTCACCATGGTATGCATACCCCAACACCTATCTGATAGGGAAAAGAGAATGATCATTTAGCAAAGTGCTAGATACTCATGGATAGAAGGAAATCTCTACACACTGGGCCAGATCATCCGATCAGAAGATGTGTAAGGGAGGATGAAATTTTTTATATCCTGTGAACTTGTCATGAGGAGCCTTGTGGAGGTCACTTTGTTGATGAGAGAACCATATAAAAGGTGCTCACAATAGGATACTATTGGACCACAATATTCTAGGATGCTAAGAAATTTGTGAAGGGATGTGACAGCTGCCAAAGAATGGGTCAACCACTCCAATCATATGAGATGTCATTGCGACCGCAAATAGTCTTAGAACAATTTGAGAAATGGGCTATATATTTTGCAGGACAAATTAACTCGCTAGCTCAATAGAAATCACACATTTTGGTCTACACCGACTATGTAACAAAATCGGTTGAGGCAAAAGTATTAACCAGAGCTACAGAGAAGGATGTTTCCTATTTCTTGTTCAAAGAAATTTTTGTCCACTTTGGGGTACCCAGAGAAATAGTGATACATGGAGGTCCCTAGTTCACATCTCATTTGATTGAGAACTTGGTTTAAAAATACGAAATCTTCCATAGAATCACTTCATCTTATGATCTCCAAGAAAATGGCCAAGTGGAAAGCACCAACAAGGTTATTTAGGGCATTCTTACCAAGATAGTAGCTAGCCATTGAAGAAATTGGGCTGATAAACTTACAGAGGTGCTGTGGGCATACTAGACTACATGGAGGAATACTAGAGTATTCTCACTGTATGAATTAGTGTATGGTAAAAATCCTCTGCTTCCTATAGAATTTAAAATTAAGACATTACGAACAGTGCTACAAGTGAATTTGGATCTGGCAACAACACATAAACAAAGGTTGAATCAACTTAATGAATTGGATGAGAAATGGTTAGCTCCCATTCAACAAATAGACATTGTCCAACAGCAGAGAGCTAAGTGGCATGATAAATTCATTAAAAATAAGAAATTTCAAAAAGGATATTGGGCTCTATTATATGATTCAAGATTTAAGGATTTTAAAGGGAAGTTATGCACCAGGTGGCTAGGTCCTTATGAAGTTGACACAGTATTTGACAATGGGACTATAAATTTAGTGACCATTGATAGTGCTAGGACACCATTGTTTGCTAATGGGCACCATCTTCGGCTTTATCACAAACCCGCTTCAAAGGAATCATTCATCAACATTGTCAACGATTCTAACCTTCAGATTACGAAGGCAGGGGATAATTCCCCTGTGCTACCAATTTCTTAACTTTCCAATAAGTGTAACAACCGAAAACCAACTTTTGTTGGTAGGTGTTACACCCAGCAAAAATAATAAAATTTATAATAATAATAATAATAATAATAATAACAAAAGCATATAAATAAAAATATGACCGTGAAAACCTCTTCTAGGGTGTAGAAAGACTGATTGTGATAGCTGAAAACCAGTATGTGGCAGTTGTTACACATTTATTTTCCCTCTGTAACAACATTATGTAACTAATGTATATTCTAATTTTTATGCTGTTACAAGTTCTATTAGAATATGTTTGTAAATTCTCTTTGTAAGTATTTTAAAAGGAATTATGTAAATAAGAGATAGTTGTACAAATAGAGTGAAAATAGGGTTGTTGTTACATGTGTAGCAGTTGTCGACTTGTGAGTAGCCACATCAATGAAATCATTAGCCGCAATATGCAAAGAAAGAGTATTCATTAGCGCTATGTTGTGGGAGAAACTCATACAACAAGCACACCATTGCCGAAATTAATTCTTATTACCATTTTTTTGTCACATCAAGCCATGTACATTACACAAAGGTATATCACTTCTGCCCTCTATTTAACAGTTATGGAAATTAAATATGGCATCCTTTCAGAGGGCCAAGGATGGATGTCACATTAAACTTGGGGGAGAGGATGAGTCACTTCGTAATCTATGATCTCCAATTTAAAATCGATAATCATTATTAAAACCTTGTCATCATTATCACTTTATTCCAATCATGCCAAGAATTAAAACACATTTAATGCTAAATCTCCATGATCCAGACTAATAATGGAACCATATCATGTGTAGTAAGATCCTCCTTAACTCAAAATCCTTGTTTTAATTTCCCTTTACTGCCCTAACATCAGTTCCTCAGCGAGAATTTCATCTTCATTCCAAATTCTCATAGCTAGAGCAGAGTACAAAGTGTTAGAGCGGAGATGGGAGGAGAAACAGTCTAACAGGAACCCACTTTGATGGAAGCATTAGAGAATTTCCCTGAGGCACGCCAAGTCTTTAAGGAGGTGGGCCGATTTTAATTTTTTGAACAACTCAATGGATCAGAGGAGTGGATGGCCATGGAATTTTCTCAAAACCTATATAGAAATCAGACGAAAGTTTGGGGGTTAAAGATTAAAGTCATATAAGAAGTGATTTCTAGTATAACATCACTACAGGCTATGGGGAAATGGTGGTTCATCTTAAAAAGAAATGACCCTTCTCTTAAGGTTGAGTTCCTTGAAGGAGAGGAACAATTGGAGAAGAAGAGTAGGGGAATTGAAAAATTGTCACTCCCTCAGCCATGGGAGTTGTTGCCTTGTACATTATCAAGTATATCACCTATGAAGGAAGGGAAACGATTGTCTTTAACTATGATTTTGCACTACTCAACCACCTGCAACATAGGCAGTTGGTTAAAATTCCATATTTTTTGTTAGAGAACATTAGACAAATGTCTGCGACTATAAAAACTGTTGCACATCCAAATAATTGTGTCACCAACAATGGTATGATGAAATATATTGTACTAGATGCCTTGGAATGACAAGGTAGAAGATGGGAAGAATTAATGAGTAGAAAGATAAGGACCTCCCACAAGAGGTGAATTGAAATCCCTGACGCCCCAAAGGAAGCAGAGGAGATTGGAAAATGCCAACCTTCAGGGGGTAGGGTCAAGAAAAGATCATTGAAGAAGCCAATATGTGGTAGAATACTGAAGAAAGGGGTAAAATTAAGTTCATGGCCGAAACCTTCATGTTTATCTAGCAAAGGACCAAGCAAGGACACGGGGAAGCATAAATAGGAGGAACAACTCCATCCAGAAGAAGACTTTCTTCTAGGTAAGGATAAGACTCAGTCTTTGCAATTTAAAATCAAACTTTTAGACGAAGAAAATGAAAATTAAAGAAACAATTAGAAGGAAGTGGAGTAGAAGCAAGGGTCTCAAGCGTGGATACCTTGGCAGAAGTAATGGAAAAAATGAGGGCGGATTCTGCACAAGGTCCTGTGTGTGCAACATGTGCCATAAACCTAGCAGAAATTGGATACAAAGTCTAAATTGCAAGCACCACCTCGATGGAGACTCAAACCGATCCCTGGGAAGCTACTACACAAGAACCTGTTGATGACGATGCTGATACACAAGAACCAGCAATTGAAATGGAGCATTCCATGGGTGGCGACCTGAGAGTTGATACGTAAGAACCTGTTGATGAAACTATTGTTACACAAGAACCAACAGTAGAGGCTGAAGTTGATGAGGGACGAAAAGAAGAGACTGCTACACAAGAACCTGTTTATGATGTTGTTGTTACATAAGAATGAGCAACCGAGATGAAGAAACTCTATCCTCGGGATGTTGTTACACCCCCAAGTGATAGCATATGTTGAGGAACATAAGGTCCTAAATTGGGATGGTATTTTGAGAAAATAATATTGATATCTGAATTGCAGAAGTGGAAATGATAGACACTCCTATTACAGGAAGGAGTGATCTCGATGGCGGAACACTAAAAAGTAGTAAACTCGCTCAAGGAGAAATGGGCTAAGAAGGATTTGGCAGAAAAATGGGAAAGACAAAGTGAAGAGGTAGCTATGAAGAAGATAGAAGAGCAGTTGTAGTTGTTACATGATCAGGTTTGGGAGTTAACAAATGACAATCACAAGGTGCATGACCTTGCCCTAAATCTGTTAGGGTGTAGAAGACCCTCTCCGGCCTACCCAATTTTTCTGTGGGAATAATTTTTCTTGTTTCAGTTGAATGTGGTCTATGAAAATAGACCTTATTTGGGTAATTCCACCTGAACATTTTTGGATGTTTTTTTTTCTTGTAATTTCCAGGATCAAAGCTTTCTTTCCAAGCTTCTTCTTTATAACATGATTTGTGAACATGTTAGTGTGCACATGGTTGCGAACATTCTTTCTTACATGGGCGATGTTCAGTTGCGTGCCTTTATTTCCATTATGAAAAATCATATAGATTGGCATATGGCTATGAAGTTGTTGGACGTGAATGAAGAAAAGGCAACAATGATGATCCAGGCTAAACTAGGTATGGCTGCAGAATTAAGACATATTTTTAGGAAATTTTTTAGTGTTTCAGATGTCAAGGAGTAGGCAACCATCTACAAGATGAGGATTTTGAAGATATGCCTCAACCTTTTTGTGCATATGAAGAGTCGTGCACTAACAGGATGCTACAAACACATAGAGGTTAGTAGTGCGGGAATACAGGAGAGCGACCCATTTGGTTTTCAAAATTTTGTGGTTTTTGTTTCGCGGGTCTAAGAGTATGCCTAGATTGTAGATTTATTGGGCACCTTTTGGATAGGACTGAGGTTAAAATATCCTCTAATTTGGTTACCAATAGAGGAGTACTAGCCTCAATATCAACTATGTGATTACGAGGAGGAATCTTGGCCACATCAGCTAACGACCAGTCAAGGTTATAGGGCAGATGAGGAGGACACCACTAATGCTTATAATCTGACAAAGTTGCATATGAAGCATAACAGCAAGCTCTGAAGTGTTTTTCATCATGACATGAAATTGCTTTAGCTTGGCGGAGATGTTGGGTGCAAGGTTTTTGCATATTTTGGATACCTTTCCCCCTATCCTTGAACATTTCAGCTTTGAACTTGTGGAATTTACATCACAATTACCTTTTTCCCATTTATAAGTATTCATTTTTGTTATGACATATTATTTTTCCATTTTTGTTAAATACGAATGAGGTGGTACCCTTTTTTATGGATAACCAAGGAAATTATGGACAAAAGGCTCTGTGGCTTTGTTTCTTTGAGGTGATTCTTCTAAGACCATGGCCAAGGATGAACAATATATTATGAGTACTTGTTGTTACACCTTAAGTGTTGTTGTTACACCTTAAGTGTTGTTGTTACACCTCAGGTTTTGTTGTTACACTACGAATTATTGTTACACCGCTGGACATTGACTACTCCACAACCATCTAAGAATGTGGGTACTATTCCACAAGACAGGTGTTGATAAGATTGTATTATTTATGGATGCCTATAGAATCAAGACAGATGTGATTTTGATAAATGATGTAACTAAAATAAGCCTTGTATTTAAAACTTTTTATAATGATTTCTATTTTTCTCTCAATATTGATTAGCATGAGAATCATGAGATTCTAATGACTGATATGTTACTTATTTTGGAAATGTCAATGTTATAAAGGGAACTTGGTTCCATGTAAACTGGGACAAGTATCATTATTTTTCTTCTATAATTCATGATCATTTCAGAATACAAAGAATATCATTGCTGATGTTTTCGCAATTGTGGTGTTGAAGTTTTATTAATTCGTATTTCATCCCTATTCTCTGCTAGGGAGGAAGGGCCCTCCTCTTTAGCAGGGATTGCAGTGGTAGTAGTAGCATAGTGGTAGATCAATTATTGTTCCTTTCCGTAAGTGCGAAATTATTTCTATCACAATGTAATTTGCGGAATGGATTTATTTCTATTTCTAGATTTATGATATGTTGTCACAAAGGATTGATTTGGACATAATATTTAGTCAACTAGCTTAGTTAATGGTGTGGTGTGTGGCATGCCCTTCCTTTGGTAACATGAAGTGTGGTTTCATCTATGTAGAATTTCTTTTATTTCTCCATGAGTGTTACGTTGTAATGCAATTAAATTCAACAACATTTGTTTTTCCTTTTAATTTTACTCTTGGCTGAAGTGTATCATCATAGACAGTGCATACTCCTTTGAAATAAACAGACCTACCCTGGGTAGAAAATTAATGGTTGTGATTCAGTCATATTCACAGTGATTAAGTCAGCTCAACATTTTGTCTTCGTTGTTGGGGAATGCAGTTGATGATGCAGCAAGCCAAGTGTGTTTCGTTAATAGAGTTTTTTTAGTGCACATGTGTTGGGCAGTAAGATGAGAGGTAAGAACCTATGCATAGCTCTAATATACCTAGGTGATCTCACCCCTAGGGTCACTAGGAAACTTAGGTTGTGTGAATTCCTTGATTCTCTAGATGTGCTCTTAGATTTATAGATGTTGGGCGGTAAGATGTGAGTAAGAACCTATGCATCACTCTGATATACTTGAGTGGGCTCACCACTATATAAGATGAGACACTTAGGGCTTGAATAAACATGAATAGGGTCCATGTGTAAAGAGTAGGAATAATAGAAATCTCAAACTCTAATCACAGGAAAAACGGGTCATAAAATATATAAGAAGACCTCAGATCTGAGGAGGAAAAAATTTATTCATGAGCTGATCTCAACAGTAGAAAAAGAGTAGTCAATTTCTCAGAGGGACACAAGGAAAATTGGGCCACAAAGGGTTGTTACTCCCATAATAAGAAAAAAAGCATCTAGTTCCTCTATCTCCTGACCGTATTATCCTAAAACTAGTGTAACCACTCCCAAAGTTAAGTATTCAAATCAAGAACAGTAATGGAAGGCTAGCGATCAGGACATTAGGATTAAGGGTCAAGGGGAAACTAGTGGGGAATACCAAGAGCCTAAGGAAGAAAAGTATTCATTGACTTATCAATATCCCGATTCGGGAAGCGCAGTGAAACAGCTAGCCCTTGAGCATCCTAAGCTATCAATTAACAAATATTTACCCACAAGACAGTCACCAAGATGGTCTGAAGGAGACCTGTCACACCAAGGATTAGGAGGATAAAAAATGGGGGATAACAATGAAAAAAAAAACTAAAACAGATGCCACCATCACCACCTTTGAGTTTGCAATAGGAGATATCATAGGCAAGGCTCCCATGAAAAACATTCCTTTGCCATCTCTTCTATACTTTCAGGGGATGACTATAGAACACCATGACACCTTCTTTTTTGAACTTGATGTCTTGTGCATGAGCTATGATTATGCTTCATATGCTCAAAAGCTAAAATTATTCCCTTCCACTCTAAAAGGAGTAGCATTAAGATGGTTCATGGGATTAGTCTTTGCTACTATTCGAACATGGAGCGACATGAAAGAAACATTTCTATCTAAGTATCATGATTATTGCAGAACCAGGGACTTGAGGGAAGAAATATTCAGGATGACACAAAAGGAGGAATAAATATTGGAGGATTATGTGGAGCGATTCCATTGCAATTTGCAGAGAATTAAACACAACAACTTAGATCAAGAAATCTTGAAGACCATATTCATAATGGGTATGGTAGATGGCTGATTCGATACCCTAAATATAATAGGGAAATGGAACATATCTTTGGAACCATTTCTAGAGATAGTAAAGCTTTGCTTGAGATGCTCCAGAGGATCATCGAAAGGAAGAAGCATGGTAAAATATGCCTCCACCCAGATACAGAAATATGCAAATGGTGGTTTGATCAGGATGAAAATCAAAAACTTGTTCGAGAATCTTAAAATTGATCTTCTTAGTACCCTGTCTACTCAAATAATAACAACACAAGTGAAGAAAGCACAGAATGAAGTTGATGTTACTTTAGTCGTGTTCTACCTTGTAAGCAAGGAAAATCATTCCCGGAAGGAACGTAGGGTAAACAACATTGCCCTGTGTAACATCTGTGATCTACAGCATTGCATAGGTCATTGTCTAGAGCTTCCCAGATTGAAAGTCATTCTTAAGGAATCAAGTGAGGAGGTTCAGTCTTCCTACTTCATTGGATCCAGGAAACTGTGGAAATCACGACCCATAGGAATGCCTCAATACTTCTCTTCTTTCAATCCATGGAATAGTACACATAACGTTCAAAATTTCCATGGTAGTACTCTACCCCTCCTCCAACACAATATCCTTTACCTTGGAATCAATGGTCTTCCTCATCACCTTTTCAATGCATTCCATGGCAACCATATCCTTGGACTCATAATTGGAGAGGAAATTCCCTAGGACCAGTTCCTCCTGCAATACCAGTACAACAATAGTTTCAACTACCACCTCTTCAAACACTTGTTGCTACACCTTCTATACGACCCCAATTACATGTGCAACCTAACCCTAACCCAAAAAATAAGGTAGCCCAAAACATTGAACCTTCATCCACCTTTCAGACTTATTCTATCACTCTTGTCAGGTATAATGAAATCCATCTTCTATTAGGGAAAGTGGATCACCGAAAACTCTCCCTTGTTATAACTGAAGAAGAATGTGAGTCACCCAGGGGGGTTCTATATATTTTGAAGCTGTTGTGACACCTGTAACAGTTGATTCAGAGGGGATTGTTGCACCTGTAATAGCTAGTTCGAGTAAATTTGATACACCTGTAACAGTCGATTTGATTATAACAACTAAATACCCTCCATATCCTCGAAGGTTAGTAGAAACTGGTATGACTTCACACCTGGAATCAGATTTTCTCAAGGAGTTGAAAAACTTACACATTCAGATTCCTCTACTATAGGATATCAGAGATGTGCCAATATACGAAAAAACAGTAAGGGATTTGTGTGCTAAAAAGCTTGGAAGGAAGCCTAAGGACCCTACTACTATTCATGTGATGGGAAAGTTGTCCGAGTTGATGGTTTATCAACCCCTTTAACCAAACACAATGATCCAGGGAATCCTATTGTCATTGTTTACATCGATGGCAAGCCCATTTCCAATACATTGATTCACTTATGGGAAACCATTAATGTAATGATGAAATAACTCTTCATCACCTTAGGATTACATAGACTAAGACACACACCTACAGTGTTGGAACTGGCAGATAGGTCCCATGTCAAACCCTAAGGGATGATAAAATACATAGTGATTACAGTAGATTCTTGGCAATATCTTGCTGACTTCCTTATTTTACAAACTAAATCAAACTTGGGGGATCATCCTTTAATTTTAGGAAGGTCGTGGCTAGCCACGGTAGATGCATGCATAGGATGCAGGTCTGGGTCCATAATTATTTCTAATGGCCAAGCCACCAAGAATCTCGGTCTTTAACCCCCAACAAAACTAGATATGAAATCAGGAAATCCCTTGTGGGATGAATTTGAATGCGAGTAAGATCACTCACAACCACTTCTCACCCTCGGGAAGACACAACACTTTAAGAATGAAATAGAAGATGATATCATAATTGGTTTTATTAGTAATTCCATTTCTATTACTTCCATTGAAGACTCAGCGGAGGAGGATGTTGTAGAAGATTTGAGCCTTGAGCAGATGAAGACTGCTCCAAGTATTAACAACAGTCCTCCTGAAATAGAACCAGAAAAATATCTTAATGTCAATCCAAGCTTGACTGCTCAGTAGAACATATTGTTGTTATAGCTCTTACAGAAATGCAGAAGGCATTTTCATGGGATTATACACACATGAAGGGTATCCATCCCAGCCTATACACTCACGACATCTATTTGAAGGATGACTTTAATCCAATGAGACAACTGCAATGACACATGAACCCTGCATTGAAGGAGGTAGTAAAAGAATAATTGCAGAAAGAATTGAATGAGGTAACTTAGTATGTCACCTTGTATACCATGATACACCAAACACAACATTCAGGGATATTGGTTGTCTCACATTAATTCCTTGGTTTGTCAAGGTGTATATTTCAGTTCATGGTTTCTTGGTAATCCTTTATGCCTAGATGACCCTCTTTTTTCTTTATTTCCTTTTGTGTTAATAAAATTTATTATCCAACGTGGAAGAAAAAAATCCCCCACCCCATCATTCACATAGAATGAAAAATAAGCCTTCTCTTCCACCAGAGGCTACTCCTAGTCATCGTCAGAAGCATAAGAATATGCAAACTACCGAATTGAAAACTTTGGGAACTGCTTCTAACTCTCCTCATGATATTGATCATCTAGATTCATTTATCTCATTGAGTTACAAGCCTACGATTAAATTTACTCTTGACGGTGACACTAGCACAATTGAAACAGAATTCCCTAAAACCTTGTTGCGTGAGGTCATTGAACCTGACCTTCCCGAGTCAGACACTTTGATTCTTAAGGTTCTTGAACCCGAGGAGCCTCAACCATCTTCACCTGTTACTTTAGGACCTTTCTCCTCTCTTCCTTTGTCTCGGACATAACCTATATATCTTGGACTCAATGTTGAACCTCTTCCATGTGGCCTTGTGAGTATTGAAGAGATCCCACAGGAAGAGCCTCTTCCTTATACTCATGTTCATTGGGAAGGATTCCATTTTGTCAGATTGATTCTTTTCCTTCTCTTTAGACTCAACCACAAAATCATTTACCTGATTCTTTGGACTTTCCAGTGAATCTCTTCCGGAAATCTTCATTCAGATTGTTAACCATGACTGGAACTAATCCAACCTCTCAGTCTATGTCCACCACTATGGTTAATACATCGAATGTTTCTTCCTCATCATTTTTATGACATCACCAAAAACACATATGTTTGGTGGCTCATTTGTCTCACCTGTTTATCAGTATTTATCTGGTACCTTTTCTAGTGCTTCTTCCAGTTCCTAGACCTCTCCCATGTCATCTAATTACGGAATAACATATGGTACTTATCTTATGAGTGCCTCACAATGTGCTCCTCTTGTTCCATCTACACATAAGATCAAGGTGCAAGCTGGACCTTATGTCAGTGGGTAAGGCTACCTTCAACAAACTAACACTTCTTATGTTGTTTACCCTCCATGTAGATTGTAGTTGCCTCCATCATTCCATCCTCCAATGGCGGGGGGGAACCTATTGTTGGTATACCTCAAATTGGTAATGAGCTTTGTTATAGTCCTCCTTATACTAGAATTCCTGCTAGTGTTTGGAAACCTACTTTGACCATTCAGCTTGGTTCATTTTGGGACCGATTGTTGAACCCTCAACCTACACCATGTTCGTCTTAACTTCCTATCCATCCATTGGCACTCCAACAAGCTCAAATACATGTGAGCCAAAATTTACAAGTTGTCATTCCATCACAACCTTTTCCCTCGGTATCTGGCACTTCCGATATTCTACTTACCCAGCCTTTACAAGGTACCTTACATTCTCAACTGCTTAGATAGGTTACTCCTCAAGTTTTGACAGGTCATATTTTTCATAGTATGGTGTAGTCCCAAATAAACCCACTTTACTATGGGGAAATGCAAAACCCCCATCGGGAAAAAGTATGGGATGTATCAAGGTATTCCTCAAGTGCCTTCTCAAGGCCATCAAACCCAAACCCAACCATTCTAGCAACTTTATCATTATCCTGGGGCTAGGAAATGAGGTCACTTATATACTGGTTATCTGAATCCTCCTTATTCTAGTACCCAGGTTCCTTATTATCAGAAGCATCCTTATCTATGGATGCAATTACTTGTTGCTCAAGCTATTCCTTCATACCCAAATCATCCTCCTCTGAACTTTAACAAGTAGTTTCCTTTTGCGGCCACTCTTGAATTTCTAGACTTACCTCAGCTCCCTAATGAACCCATTACTCATTTGCCATTGTGGTCAATTATTCCCATTAAATTGCCTTCTTATATCTCACAATTCAATAAGAATCTAGGAGAACACCTATCGACGCACGTTACGATGTATCATTTATGCTGTTCTTAGAACTCCCTTAATGATGATTCTATTCATCTTCATCTTTTCCAATGAATGGTTACAAGTACTGCAACTAAATCATATATTGAATAGCCTGGAGCTTCGTTTCATGATTTCAGTACTTTAGCCACCACCTTCCTCACACATTTCCAGTTTCCCGTCGAATATGAAACTAGAATGGAACTCTTGACCAAATTCAAACAATCACATTCCAATCACATATTAGATCATATTCATGAGTGGAGACATCACCATCAGTTGGCCAATACTTATGTTCCTCATCAATTTTTAGTGGAATCATTTGTCAAAACTTTGTTAGCTCCTATAACAAAAGATGTGGCTAAAGGTGGAGTCATGACCCAAGAGAAATTTATTACTCGTGAAAACTATTTGGACTGTGTTTATACCCAATTGGGCACGTTGTATGATCAGATACCAAATTCTATGAGACCTTTGAACATTATTCCTCCTCCACTTGGTAAATAATCTCATGTCGCTAATGGTGTGAATTGTTCTTCCAGTTTGCTATCGGTGAGTAAACTATCTAGTATTTCTCTTACACCCCTGATCAAAACCCTCAATCCCATCCTCCTGTAGCTTCTCTTTATGAGATAAATGTCTCTTCATCTAATAAAGGCAAGTCTCAACAACAACATAGAAGTAATAAGAAATGAAAATGTAAGAAAAAGAAAGATCCCACACTGCAAGATAAACAAGCAAATTTATCCTTCGATGAGAAATGAAAGCCTCAATATCCATGCTTGATTTGTAATGAGGATCACTTTACACATGATTATCCACACCGCACTGAAGTGAATTAGTTTCTCAAATGTTCCACTTCTCCCACTACGTTGATCGACCCATTTCCAAATCAGGAGACACATATGGTTGCCCAGGAGACTTCTTCCTCTAACACGATTTTGAGGCTTTCCTCCTCGAAGTTGAAATCTAATGCTATGGTGGCCACTTGGAACAAGGGCTATGGTAATGTGAATCCACCAAATGGCCATGATATTGATCAACATGCTAGCTTGACATCACCTTCATCTGATCCTATTCCACGTTTGATTCCTGTGGAATTGATTATCAAGCCTCCAAAGGGCATTATTCATAAGTCTGCTTTCAACCCTCATTCAAGAGCTACCCAAAATTATAACGTGGTTGAATACTTGACTCAGTCTCCATAATCTATGTCAACTCTTGAAGTATTGTAGAACTGCCCCTACCAAAAGAAGGCCTTATTATGAGCTATCGAATGTGTGGATCCATTGGATTCTAGCCTAGAGGTTTTCACTCATGAAAACTATACCCCTCAACTTCCAGCTTAGTTAGCTTATATAATCCAAGTCATCATTTGTGGTAAGAAAATTCGTCAATCTATTGTGGATGAGGGCTCCTCAACCTATATTATGTCCATCTGTTGCTAGAAGGTGATTGGTTCAAATCAACTGAGTCAACTGACCAACATATTGAAATCCTTCGATGGAAGAACATACAAACCTTGTGGGATTTTGAATTCCCTTCAAGTTGAACTCAAGGGCTAAACCATTTCCATAGAAGTAGAATTTATGGATGAACCTCTCAATTGTAATCTTCTATTGGGACGTACGTGGGTTTATACCATGGTTGTTGTCGTTTTGAAATACTTCCGTGTGATTTCCTTTACTCATAAAGGTGGGATTGTAGACATAGATCAACTCACCTTTTTCGCCTTTGATTCTCATGTTACTGGAAGTGTCCCTCTTGTAGGGGAAACTTTACATTCCTGTCAACATGTTAGAGTTATATTGTTGAAGGATTATTCACTTATGGGACCTTTTCACTCCCTCCTCTTGGCCTTCCCGATAGCTCACATTTGGTTGCTTATATAAACATGAATTAATCCTCTACTATTTTGGCTGATCCTTGCATTATACCTAATGAAACTAAAATCCAAATTTTTTTCGACTGAATCCACTTAGCCCCATTGAGATAGATTATGAAGCTATCTATTTGACTTGTGTGGCTTATACCTTTTCTTTGATTAATTAGGTAGAATTATCACTAGATTATGGCATGTCTTTTGATCCTTTTTCTTTGGTATTCTCTACTGATGAGAGCATCATGGAGATCATGATGTGAAATCACGGGCCATGGGATGAGCATCACCATCATTCCTCCTTACCATATCACGTTGAGGATAATATTAATGATTTATATTTACCTAATTGTTTTAAAACTTTTACGAATTTTATCTCCATCCATGGGGTCCACTCTAAAAAGAACCTTTCAAATATTGAAGAGACCATACCTCTTGATATCTCAATTAAACCAAGAACTATTGAAAATCTATATATTGGAGCGGCTTATTCTCCATTTGAGATCAAGATTTATAGAGCCCTTTTCCGTGAGTTTCAATATTTATTTGCTTGGACTCATGAAGAAATTCCAGGTATCTACCCAAACACAATAGTGCACGATATTAAAACGTATCCTGATTCCAAACTCATATAGCAGCACCTCTATCCGGTCCATTCCAGGAAGGTTATCAAGATTAATGTTGAAGTTGAAAATATTTTACAGGACGGTTTCATATACCTCATTCCTTTAACTGATTGGGTATCGAATGTTATCCTTGTCATGAAGAAATATAGCACAATCCGAGTATGTTTTGATTACCAGGATGTGAATCATGCTTGTCCTAAGGACAACTATCCACCCATGCTTATTGACCAGATTGTTGATTACTACACTAGCTACAAGATTTATTCATTAATGGATGGATTCTCAGGCTATAATCAAATCAACATTCTCCCAATGGACCAACCTAAGACTGCATTTATTTGTCCTTGGGGTACTTTTTCTTATCGAATGCTCCCATTTAGATTGAAG
This sequence comes from Pinus taeda, assembly GCA_000404065.3. Taxonomy (NCBI): domain Eukaryota; kingdom Viridiplantae; phylum Streptophyta; class Pinopsida; order Pinales; family Pinaceae; genus Pinus; species Pinus taeda. The sequence continues at coordinate 236,592 of APFE030178058.1, forward strand.
AATGTTGGGGTTGTGTTTGGACATGCTATGGACTATGCTTTTCATGATATTAAACATAACGTGCAATCCTATTTAGATGATCACCCTACTCATTCCAAACATTGAGCTGATCACCCGATGCATTTAAAGTTTATTTTCCTCCATTGTAGACATTATAAAAAATGTGTGTTTTGTGTCATTTCTGGTCAACTCCTCTATTTTTTCATTTCAAAACAAGGAATTTTTTCATCCCCTAAAAGTGAAAGAAATCATTGGCTTGTCTGCACCTTCTTCTCTTCTTCAGTTACAAAGACTCCAAGGGAAATCTAACCTCTTGTGGAGGTTCGTCCCTAATTACGCTAAGATGACCAAAAGATTCACTCACTTACTGAAAAAAGGGGTTCCATTCCATTAGGATGACATTTCAGAAAGTGTTTGATGCCTTGAAAGATGTGCTGGTTCATGCATCTCTTCTATACCCCCTTGATTATCAACGCAATTATTTCTTGTATCTCATTGTTGCCATTTCTACTATAGCAATGGTATTGGTCCAATAATATGATGTAGGGACTGAACATCATATTTATTATTTGAGTTAGAACCTTAATGATATCGAAATCAGATATACTCACTTAGAAAAGTTGGCTTTGGAAGACGTTCAAGCCATCCAAATGTTTCACCATTACATCTTTCTTAGGAAAACTATGATCATTTCGGATTGAAACCCTATGACATATATATTGTCACGTCAATTCTTTGGGGAAAATTACTCTAAGTGGATTGTTATTCTCCAAGAGTTCAACCTGGAATTCATCAAATCCAAGTCGAATAAATCCTTAGTTTTCATCTTGCTAATGTGCAATCTTCCTTCCCCTATTTTTGAACCTATATCTAAAGATTCTACTGTTGACGATTCATTGTTTCTAATATGATCATCTAAACCCTTGGTATGGAGATTTTATGATCTGTGTCTAGACCCATACATTTTGACCTAATACCTCTTGCTCCAAGCAGCGGTGTATTCAATACCAATCCTGAAATTGTTATTATCAGTGAGACCCTTTATAGCTATCGTATTTATACGATCTTATGAAGGTGTCTCACCTTTTAGGAGGCTGAGAAATTCCTCACTGAATGTCACTTGGGGGAATGTGGCAAACATCTATCTGGTTACAATACCATGTAGAAGATCTTATGCACTGGTTACTTTTTTCCTACTATATTTCGTGATTGTATCCTCACCATCTAGAAGTGTCATGCGTGTCAGATCCATGATCGTAAATTTTGTGCTACACCTACTATGTTGCATCCCCTTGTACTTGTTGGTCCCTTTTGAAATGGGGTATCAAATTTATGACATGAAACCCTCACTCAGCGAGGATCATGGTTATATCATTTTCATTGTTAACTACATTACTAAGTGGTCTGAGGTGATGCCTACATTTAACAAGACAGGCGAAATGGTTACATACTTTTTCCTTAATCACATTATTGCTAGGTTTGGTGTTCCACAAGAAATATTTACAGATTATGGGAAACTGGGTTACGTATTTTATGTTGATCTTTCCATCATTCGTTGGTTGGGCTTGAGGTCTACAATAGGTGGTGATAATAATATTTCATTTTCTCCCCACCACTTCTCCCACCTAGGAGAGAGATGGGGGCACCTATTTTGGATAAACCTGCCAGAAAGTAGATATCTTCTTCCCTTATATTGAGCATATGTTCCCCAAACCTAAATTCTTGTGCCTGAATATCCCATGAACAAACAAGGTATTTCAACAATTCCATTTGTTGCCTCATACCAAGTAGCCAAAAGAATCTTAGCAATCCACAGTTTTTTAGTTCGTGGATGATAGCAGGATCATTTTCTACATTTAACTCATGTTCCTCATGTTCTCTTTCTCTCCAAATGAATTCCATTTTGTGCTAATGAACACCTAAAACATCAAAAAGATATTCATTAGCATCATTTTCATGCGAAAAAACTTGACAAAAGTTGAGGGAAAATTGATAAACAAGTTGCCATTTTGTGTCCAATGCACCGCAATAGTGCAATAAAAAGCATTGTACCTCTCCCAGTAGTGTTAGTCTGCCTAGGTGCAATACAAATTTTGATATTGTGGGGTGCATTGGTCCTAGGGCTTGTTATTAGAACCCAAAAGCCCTCAAAATCTCAAAACAGTTGCATGAAATCACAAAATTGGACCATGAAAATAAAGAGAAAGGTTTTAGCTTCTACTTGGAAGTGACGGTACTCAGAATGGTCCATGAGATTTTTCGCAATTAGCTATAGAATATCAAGGGAAAAAATGGCTCAAAGCTCTCACTGATGAAGGTAAATGTGAAATGGTGAAAATGAATAGTCATTTTGAGTATTTGTGGTCACTTCTCGCATTATTGTATTCATATTTAATGTTTTGACGTAGATATGCTTCATTTTTACTATGAAACATATATGTTTAATCCTTTTCTTGATGTTTCGAGCATGTCGACAGTTGTTAACATGTTTTTTATCATGCTTTAAACAGGTTATTTTGACCGAGGAGTATTATTATCTCTTTTTCTAGCTCTGTAAACTTACAAAAAAGGAACCCCTTGGAGTCCTCTTTCAACTATTTTCAAACTCCCAAAATTCTCATGAGCAGAGCATACTCATTCTTCAAGTATCTGAAGGGAAAAACTCTTGTGAGCTCATTCAAGAATCTGGTTTTGATGTAAGGCTCATAGTGTTGCCTTTCCACCTTCTTCTTCTTATGCCACTGCACCCTAACATTTCGTATACTTGTTGCCACTGATATAGTTTTGGGTGTCAATGTGAAAGTGACCCCGGCCAAGGTAGACTAACCTCCATGTAGATGAATCACAAATAAACGGGCCAACTCATAATGAACTCTGACATTTGTCACCCTTTGACAAAATTCAAAACATGATAGGTGCTGGAAGCATGACATGGCAAGAGGGCATGCTTGTAACTTGGTGAGGGTAGTGGGTTCATCCCTGAAATGTTTGCCACTCTTGTGGTGTCTCCAGGGAGCTTGCTCTTCTGAGGATGAGTCACTTTGTGTCTCCCTCTCATAGTTAGACGAATGTTGTGATGACATGACTACAATGTGGACTGTGATAAGTCAGCCCCTTTGATGATGATGGGAGGTTGGGTGCCTTTATAGTATCTGTTACCAAGGGAAACAATGAAACAGGGATTGTTAGGAAGGGAGTGATGAAATGGGGATAGGGTTTGTAAGGGAAATTTGTTTAGGGATATGGGAGTAGTTTTGGGGTATTTTGATGGGGTAGGGTTTTGGGGTTTTAATTGAGCAATATGAGGAGGGGAAAGAGAATATGATTTTTGGTAGTGTTAGGGTAGTGATAATAGGAGAAATGACATGGGGGAATAAGGAACAACGGTAGGGTAGGAAAAATCAAGCCTTGACAACAATGACACTGTTACACAACCCTAGCAAAATGTTTTTTCTTTGGTGTCTTCTTGTGTTTTCGTTATGGAATGTTTTTGCATTCAATCACCGACAATAACCCACCATCTCTTTATCAAATTTGATGCATAAGTGAGTTTGAGAGCCTACCTTGCAATTAGAGGGGCTTCACAAAAAATTTGAGGGAGTTTTGGCACATTCTGGGTGCTTTATCTCTGTGTGTCGCGCCCCTGTCTGTGTGCGTCGCGCCCCGAGTGTTCGCCGCGCTCGTTATGGGATCTTCTTCACTGTCGGCCTCTTGAAGAAGTTTGACAACCGGGGCAGCGAGAGAGGAAGGAAATACATTATCAACTCCATAAACGAGCTCAAATGGTGACGTACCTATGGATTTCTTCTGGCAAACCCGATCTGCCCAAGGTGCATTTACCAACCTTTTATGCCAGCTCTTCTTGTTCATTTCCAGCAACTTCTTAATTATGTTGACCAATGACTTGTTTGAAGAACTTGCCAATCCATTGTCTTGCGGATGATAAGCAGTTGAATGACCCAAAATAATGTGGTATTTATGACAAAACTCTACCATCCTCTTTGATTTGAAAGCTGCTGCGTTATCGGTGATTAGCTTGTTCAGACAACCAAAGCGAGACAATATGTTATTTTTGAGGAATGAAATGATTACAATATCTGTAGCTTGTCTGGTGGGAATTGCCTCAATCCATTTTTTGAAGTAATCTGTGGTTGTGAGGATCCATTTATGCTGTCTGGAAGAAGCGGGATGAATTTCGTCAATGAAATCCAACCCCCATTGCTGAAAAGGGGCGCTCACCTCTATGGGCTTGAATGGTAGAGGTTGTAACTTTCTCTTTCCTTCGAAAATTTGACACTTATGACAGCACTTAACCATCTTATATACATCAGCAAACAATGTCAGCCAATAGTACCCCGCTCTCAAAATTTTGTTCGTGGTTGACTTCCAAAAGAGGTGACCTCCGCAGTCTCCTTGGTGGCAGTCTTCCATGACTTTCTCTGCTTCCTTTTCCACCAAATAATTTAACAAAACACCACCAGGATCTTTGCAATACAGTGCTGAATTTAGAATATAGAACTTGGCAGCCTTCAACTTGAGTGTTCTCGCTTTGTTTCTAGTCATGCTGGGCGGAGGTGACAAATTTTTGAGCACATATATGATATCAGAATACCATGGAGAAAGAGTAAACATTTCAGATACCTGAATTTGTAGTTCTTCATCATTCTCATCGGACAAAGAAGCGATCAAATTTATGTCCAAAGCATGCAAGTTTGATTCAGCCATTAGCTTCACCAATCCCTGTCCTTTCACTAGTTTTGTGGGCTTTATTTCTATGTCATATTCCAGCAAGGCTGCAATCCACTTACCTCTTCTTCCTTCCGGATCGGCTTGCACTAAAACATATTTTATAGCAGTGTTAGGAACATAGGCCAGAACGTGAGAATATAGAATATACACCCAAAAATCTTTCAATGCCTTCACAAGTGCAAGAGCCTGCTTTTCAATGATGCTATACTTTAAAGCTGCGTCTCTTATAGCTCTGCAGGAAAATGCAATGGGTCTTTCATGATCATCTCTCTTCTGCAATAATACCACTGCCATAGTATGCTCCAAAGAAAATGAAAACAATATGAAATCCTGAGTATAGTTCGAGCTTACTAGAACTGGTGCTGAGGAAAGAGCCAATTTGACCAAATTGAAAGAATTTACCGCCTCTTCCGTCCATTTCATTTAGCTATCCTTCTTAAGCATGTTTGTCATTTCTCTTAGATGCTCTGTGAGATTGGGCACAAAGCGGCAGAGGAAGTTCATCTTGCCATTGAATGATTGTATCTCCTTTTTATTCCAGGGCAGTTCTATTCGCTGAATTTCTTGCACACGTGCCGGGTCAATACGGATGCCATCCTTGGAGATAATGTGTCCTAGTAGTTTGCCTTCTTCCATGGAGAACAAGCTCTTCTTTGGATTCAATGACAAGCCATATTTTCTGCACTTTAGGAAGACAGTTTTAAGATGGTACATGTGCTCTTCATCATATTTAGAAAACACCGTCAAATCATCCAAATACACCACCAAAAAGACATCTTTCTCATTAGCAAAAGCCAAGTCCATAGCATGCTGAAATGTGGAACCCACGTTCTTCAAACCGAAAGGAATTTTCGCGTAATGAAAGGTCCCCCATGGAGTGGTGAACGCGGTCTTGTCTCGGTCATCCTCATGGACAGAAACTTGGTTATATACGGAATAACCATCAAGCAATGACATGCGAGATGCCCCCAGTACTTGTTGAAGTATATGGTCCATTTTGGGCAGTGGATAGTTTTCTTTCAATGAAACTTTTTTAGATTTTTGAAATCAATGCATAAGTGAATCTCCCCTTTCTTCTTCCTTGCGGGTACCAAGTTTGAGATCCAATCTGAAAATCTGATTGGCACAATGATCCCTGATTTGTACAACCGGTTGATCTCCTTTTCAATAGATGGCAACAACTTAGGATTTAGCCTTCTCAACTTTTGTCTGAATGGTTTTTTATTGGGCTTGATGGGTATAGTGTGCTGAATTATATTGGTGTCATATGTCTTTAAGTCAGAATAGTCCCAAGGAAACACATCTGCAAATGAAGACATCAAACTGATATATTTGTCCTTGATATTTGGCGGCAATGCTTTGGACAATTTTACCAATTTAGGATTTGCAGTCGTCCCGATGTTGACCTCTTCCACACCCTTCTCTGTTGGCTGCAATGTTGACTTGCGGGCTACATCATCCTGATCGAAGAGTTCTTCTAGAGGTATCAAGCCTTTGGGAATAACATTATTCTTCAACTACAACATGTCCATTTCATTGATCTGTATTTCATCTGTACCATTGCCTTTTTCATCATCATTTTCTTCATCAATGGAGGTCTCTTTGAACTTGCCTTTGTTTTGCAGAAAATCATCAATCTCGTCATCATCTTGGACCACTTGCCAATATCTCTGATTGTCTGGAAAGGTTGGACAGTGCTTGACATGGATTTCGAATTTTTTACTAGAGTTCATTGGGATTTTTAAACTACTCGCTACCTTAGCAAGAACATCGGCAATGCTATTTTGTATGCGGGGCACACATGTCAAGGTGTATTCTGAGAATAGTTTCAAAATGTCTAGGACTGCATTATGGTAGGCCCGCATCCTAGGATGCTTTGCTTGATATTCGCCTCTGACCTGCTTGATAACCAATTCGGAGTCGCCATATACTGAAATCCTCTTAGCGTTAAGCTTTCTTAGAATCTTTAGGCCAGCAATCAGAGCTTCATACTCAGCTTCATTATTTGAACATTCAAAAGCCAACTTGTAATAGCATACCCGTACGTTACTAGGGACCTTGTTTGTGGCGGAGAAAGGACTGTGTACCCAAATTCCTATTCCAGCGCCATCATTTCCCACTGCTCCATTGAAAACCGTGGTCCACAAACCTTCTTCCTCCTCTTGCAAGTGCTGGAAATCTATTTGTTGTGCCTTGCCTACTTGTTGTCCATTTCTTTCAGCTGATTGCCCAACGGTGTTCTGCTATTCTTGTTCCTCTTTCTTCAAAACGTCTCTGAATTTTTTTGATATTTCCGGAATATCATCTGCTTCTACCAACTGACTATCTATATCATTTAAACTATCTGAATACAAAACAAAAGACTCTAAATCTGTATGTACATAGTTAATAGGATGATTTATTGGTTTCTCCTTGCTTGTGATCATGTACTTCATTTTTTGTTCCCGATATAATTTCCTCATTTGTCCAAATACCGGAATCGTTGCATAGGAGAAATCCAGCTGCAGTGTCCCTTTTAGTTTCACTACCCAAGACCTGGAGAGAAGCATGCCAAACCTTGGAGGAATGTCTGCCACCACAATATCCATCAAAACATTTTTCATGGGGAGCTGATCCAAACTCACAACCAAGTCTTTGATGAGACCTATACATCTTACTCTGCTGGAATCGAGGGAATAAAGATCATGGTATTGTCGGGTGATGTCCAGACCAAGCTTGTCCATGATTGCCTTGGGCATGAGGTTGTGAGAGGCTCCAGAATCGAACATGGTGTTATGTAACACAAAATCATGCAACCTTAAACTGATGTAAAAAGGTGGCACATCGCTGTCATGAGACTCACCATTTGATGCTGGCCCAAAAATCATTTCAGGCTAATCATCTTCGATGCTCACCATGTCGGGCATTGGGTCCAAATTTAACATTTTAGATACTTGTCCTTTATAACTGTTGTTCTTCAATATTTCAGTCAAAGGGATGGATATTTTTAGTTTGGAAATCTCATTCTCTAAATTGAAAGCAGGAATCCTTTCTACCTCCTTGACTGGGATTTCTTTTCTCTCCCTTTATTTCGATGTAACTTGATGATGTGGTGGTTCTGCTGATATTGATTTGCTGCTCTCCGTTTCAACCACCTCCTTTCCTTTCCTTTGTGTACCAGCTGAATCATTCTTTGGCGCTTCAACATCCTTCTTTTTCTGAATGGGTCTAACCGGCACATCCCTGTTTCTAAGTGAATATCACTGCTCTTGGGTGGACAAAGCATTCATGTAGCCTCTTTGGTATTCATCTTATTACTCCTCCAAGACGGTGTCGCTTGCTAGAATGAAATCTCCATCTTTGTGTGCAGTTGAATTCTCTGCATACTCCTCCTCTTCAGTGAGATAAGTAGGAAAATCGTCTAGAGTAAAGAGATGATTTTCTTCGCCTATTACATTCCCATCTTCGTCTAATTCCGGTCCGTGCACAAAATTTTGCTGCAAAGGCGTTTGTACTAGTTGTTGTACAATCAGCTCTTGAGCTCGCTGATGTCTCTGTCTTATTCTATAATGTGGTTGTTGCTGGCCACGGAAATTAGGATTTCTAAATTGTGGCTCTAGTTTGTCAAGTTTCACTCTCTCAAGCATCTTCTCTACCTTCCGAAGTAGCTGAGCTACCGAGGAAGATTCTTCCTTTGCAATGTTCTTCTTTTCTGCTTTTTCTCTAACTCTCTTGGTCAGCAGATTTGCTTCAACGCTGACTGCTATCTTCTGCATGTTTTCCATTGTAGCCGGTTCTCTTTCTCTCAATTGATAATCCATGTCAGCATCAAAACCATTCGAGAACTTCAACATGGCTAGTCCCACAGGTGGCCTTAGATTATATGGAATTTCATTATACACTATATTGAATCTAATGCAATAATCTTGGACCGACTCACCAGCGTTTCTCTTGATTTGCTCATATTCGGACAGAATTTTAAGAGGATTCTTTTTCACTTCCCAGCAGTTTAAGAATTGTCTTTGTAGGTCTGCCAAGGTAGCGATACATGCAGCCGGTAAACCTCTGAACCATTTCCTTAGTTCACCTGCAAATGTTTGTACAAAAAGTATCATTGCCACGTTCTCCGCATCTATCTCATGAAGTTCATAGAAGTCTACCATTCTGCCCACATGTTGCTGCGCAGTAATGCCATTAGGAGTGCCATCAAAGAATGGGATTTTGCTTTGGTAATCAGTGGGCATATCATCTAAGATTTGAGGCAAAACAAGCGGTGCGAAACAGGCAGCCATCACTGTTGGTGGATTTGTCCTCAGAGGTGTTGGAGGAGTGTGCACAATTTTTAAGGGGCTAGCGATGGGAGTTTGAAGCTGAGCTATTATGTAGTTATCAATAGACCGGTTAGCCCTTTCTGTCTCCAAGTCTACAAGAAACTGTGGATTGTGGACAATAGAGTCAACCACTCTTTCGGACTTGGTTTCAAACAACGATAATTCAAACTGCTCGTCAAACTCTAGCTCTTCAATATACTCAAAAATGTCCGGGCATGAATGAGATTTGAGCACGGGCCATATAGAGTTTTCTTGACGACGATTTGTTGAGATCAAATTGGGATTTTTGTAGATGAGCGAAGGGTCGGGATCTGGATTAGCTCTGGTGTATCTTCGAGAAGCCAGCGTGCTATTGAGAAAAATCAACAAACACAACTTACTTTACTCAGCCTATCAAATCCTAAACTTATCATCCAGAAGCTTAGAATTATTAAGAAGAAAGGGGATTTGATTTGTCCCCAGCGGAGTCACCACTATGTTATCACCTAAATCTGCCTTAGGCTGAAAGAAGGAAAAATTCAGGGTGACCACAAATCACGCTCAGTCTGGTAGCTAGCCCTACCAGAATAGGAGAGGGCTCTCTCTAAGTCACACTCAGTAGATAGATGAATGAAAAGGCCTGAGATGACTTTCAGTGAACTATTTAAGTTAGGCTAGTAAGTGAAAATGGATAAAAGAAATGATTTTTATGAATGACTTTGTTTCTAGGATGTTATGGGACCACTGGACCTCAATGAATAGAGAACTTAATACAAAGGCACGGATTATTTTGTGAGGCAAGGTAGGTGGAAAACCTAGCAATTTTATTTTAAGATAGTGCTGAATGGAGAGATTGATTTAAGAGGGTGAAAAGGGCATGGACAACATGAATCCTTCTCAACAGAAGAATGAACATTGAACATGAAATCTTCCCATAGGCAGAGCAATAATATTGAATTCTACCTTAGCTAACTTAGAAAATTTCAATGGAAATGAATATGAAATGAGCTATGAAACATAACAAGATACATATGAAACATAAGGGACACATTTTCTACACTCGCAACCACATGAATCGCATGAAACAGAGCCACTGCCTTTCACTAATCCTCTGTAAAAAATATACAATGCAGAAACAGAGTTTCTTTCCCACAGTCTCCTAGAAGTTACAAGCCAACCAACCCTTTGCAAATGGTTTGCATACAATATATAGAATGTGCCATGAAGAGATAGAACACCCAAGGGTTGGGGAGTCACTCGAATCATTACAAAATGAAAGTGGAGAGCCAAACAGCAGCTATAGGTGCAGTGTCACAAACATGACAAATGGCTTGGGTGGCCCTTTGCCTTCCTTCGCCACTTGGATAACTAATCATTTGGAGTGAAAATACTTATAAAACTACCTTATGTGCCGAAAAACTGAAGTACATATGAGTGGGCCCACTTACAAAAAGTCGGGAAGCGGAATTTCGCGAAATAGAGGCATTCTGGCCCTTTTTCCTATATGCGCCACACTCCTTTCCTGTATGCATCGTGCCACTTTGAGGCCAGTTTTGAGGCACTTTTTGGAGTCCAAAATGTGCCCAAGTGTTCTCGTTGGAAAGCCTGTCCTATCTACGTTCCAACCCAAGTGGAATTTTTGAATTTGGAGCTCATTTTCCCCTCCAAATCTTCATTCTCCCAAGACTGCTCCCTGTGTCTCAAAATAGGGGCAGTGAGACCATTTTTGAGTGTTTTTTTCCCCTTTAGTGGCCAAGATCTTCTCCAAATTTCTTGCTCTATGTGCCAGTAGTCATGATTTTGCATGTTGAATCCAAAAATGCAAACCATCTCTCATTTGGAGCTCCCAATCTTACGCGTCGCGCCGGTGGCGCGGCACATATAGAGAAAAAACCTGTGTTTGTGCCAAAAATTTGTCATGTGACCAAAATTTACCAAAATTCCTTGAAATTTGGGTTGGAAGTCCTCTATCAAGTACTATGTTGTGCCAAGGAAGCTTCGGCCAAGATTCAAAGCCTATATTTCTCTTTTGCCTCTTTTGCTTCCTTTGTTGCTTTGCTCAATTTAGCCTTCAAGCTCCTTATTCGGGCCTTTACGCTCATGTTCCGTGCCCTGTAATGACACGCCATCCTCCTCAATATGGTCTTGTCCCTATTTTCCTTCTCTAGCAGCTTCTCCAAGTGTAGGTTGACCTGATCTAACCAAGACTCATAGTCGTTGTTGATCTCTTGCTCCAAGGTAGTGAGCTCGATCCTCCTCTATTGGGCAGCTTGTCGATTTTCATGGATTCTTTGCAACTCCATGATCGTCTGTTGGTCCTCAAGCTGTTTGTTTCTCTACTCCAGATACTTGATGACCCATCTAACCCTCTCAAAATTGAATATCAAGTCTTTGATCTCCGTGTCCTGCTCCGAAATGGTCATCCTAAGTTTGGCATTTTCTGCCTCTGTCTCTTCATCCTGAATGAGGATGACATCAGTCTCCTATACACCGTATGGTCCTTCATCATGCACGGGATCCTTGCCCTTGTCCAGTACCTATGTAGTCGATGGTGGAAGCAAGGACCCTTCCACCCTGGGTGGAGATAACACTCACTTTGCTGTGCTGCAAACAAGTGCCTACTCCCTCTCTGATATGTAATGAAAATTGGCATGGTAGTGGTCTCATGATGCTCATGTTGATAAGAAGGACCACCCAACTCTTGCTCGGGCTCTGATAGTACCTGTGGTATGCTGAAGAATTCACGGGAGATGAAGTCCTCCCAAGCAATACCCTGCAATACCAACTGATGATCTACCAACATCTGGATAAGAGCGAAGTGGTACACACTGTTGAGCTGCTGCTGAGGGGTCTTATGCAGCATGAAGGTGTTCATCCTCTCTATATTCCTGCATATGAAAAATAGGAGGTCCATCATCCTCACCCTGGTAAAATGCATGAGCAAGTGGATGTGATAGGCATACAGTCGAGAGAACATCCACTCACAGCTGAAGTATTTCATGATCAATCTCATGAGCGGAGCATACTCATTCTTCAAGTATCTGAAGGTAAAAACTCTTGTGAGCTCATTCAAGAATCTGGTTTTGATGTAAGGCTCATAGTGTTGCCTTTCCACCTTCTTCTTCTTATGCCACTGCTCCCTAACATTTGGTATACCTGTTGCCACTGATATAGTTTCGGGTGTCAATGTGAAAGTGACCCCAACCAAGGTAGACTGACCTCCATGTAGATGAATCACAAATAAATGGGCCAACTCATGATGAACTCTGACATTTGTCACCCTTTGACAAAATTCGAAACATGATAGGTGCTGGAAGCATGACATGGCAAGAGGGCATGCTTGTAACTTGGTGAGGGTAGTGGGTTTGTCCCTGACATGTTTGTGGTGTCTCCTGGGAGCCTGCTCTTATGAGGATGAGTCACTCTGTGTCTCCCTCTCATAATTGGATGAATGTTGTGATGACATGACTGCAATGTGGACTGTGAAAAGGCATCCCCTTTAATGATGATGGGAGGCTGGGTGCCTTTGTAGTATCTGTTACCAAGGGGAACAATGAAATAGGGATTGTTAGGAAGGGAGTGATGAAATGGGGATAGGGTTTGTAAGGGAAATTTGTTTAGGGATATGGGAGGATTTTTGGGGTATTTTGATGGGGTAGGGTTTTGGGGTTTTAATTGAGAAATAGGAGGAGGGGAAAGGGAATATGATTTTTGGTAGTTTTAGGGTAGTGATAATAGGAGAAATGACATGGGGGAATAAGGAATAGGGTAGGGTAGGAAAAATCAAGCCTTGGCAACAATGACACTGTTACACAACCCTAGCAAAATGGTTTTTCTTTGGTGTCTTCTTGTGTTTGCTTTATGGAATTTTTTTTCATTCAATCACCGATAATAACCCACCATCTCTTTATCAAATTTGATGCATAAGTGAGTTTGAGAGCCTACCTTGCAATTAGAGGGGCTTCACAAAAAATTTGAGGGAGTTTTGGCACATTCTGGGTGCTTTATCCCTGTGCGCCGCGCCCCAGGTGTGCGCCACGCTCGTTATGGGCTTGAATGGTGAGTGAGTGTCGTGTGCGCCGCGCCCTGCGTGTGCGTCGTGCCCTTGTTTTCACCTCCAAGCCGTTTCCAACTCCTCGTTTGCTCCTTTGACTGTATGCGCCGCACGCAAAGCCCATTGCACCGCGTGCAAAGCCCAGTGCATCGCACTCTGGGTATGCACCGCACCCTCAAGAAACTTACACTGTGGGCAGGTTGTGTGTGCGCCGCGCTCCTGGTTATATGCGCTGTGCCTTCCAAGGTCGCCTCCAACTCGCTCAATCGCTCACCAATGCACACTCATGCCTTTCCAACACTTCTCCAAGACTTGTAATGGCATAATGCCTTTGCTTTTGACAAAAATTGGTATATATAGCCTTGGAAGAGATGGGTTTAATTTTTTCCTCTTAGAAAACCCATTTTTCTAATGTTTGAGTTTTGCACTTTTTCACTGAGTTTAAAACACATTGATTTTCACTTTCCCTTTGAAATTTTAGCTTGAATGATGCAATTTTCGGCACTCTTTGTGGGGATTTCACGACAGGACATTTGGCCATGGAAACCATGTCTGCATCTGAAAAAATCACTTGACGACTTTTTTGAAAATTTTGACATAAATGACACTGTTTGACTTTTCTTCAAAACAGAGTTTTGAAGAAGAGTCGAAGTATATCCACCTGATGATGAAGCTTTCTAAACCATAACTGTGTAAGGGCCTCACGCTGGCCTGCATGGATTTACTGGACATGTTCAAAGACCAAATTGATGAATTCCTAGACCTAGACCTTGAAATGACCTTTGTCTTTTAAAGGACCAGACCTTAACTGTCGTGGACTTTGACGATGATTGACAAAAGACTTGAGCTAGTAGGATCCAGACTTGAGGGGGAATGACTATAATGACCTTCTCCGTCAGATTATGGCATGCCCCTAGTGGAATGTAACTGAGAGAATGGAGTGGGACACCTAATCATGAAATGCATAAAGAGTTTTGGTCTCTGACGGAGGACTGACCAGACCGACTCTAACAGGCGTAAAATCCCACCTTTCAAGAGTGAGCATGTAAGCAGCTCCTCTTCATATCATGTTAACTTGATCATATTATAAATCACAATTAAATTCCAAATTGGGTCCATCCTATTGGAGTTTACAACTTTCGAAATTATTAAAAATCCCAACATAATGAGCGGACGTAATATGGATCATAAATCAGATTTAAATTCTATATCGGGTTTGGACGTGAACCAACTATATCAGAGAAGTTTTGATGGGAGAACCTGCGATATATGACATGGTATGACGTGGGCCATCGGAGGTTGGGATTATAATGATATCAGAGTTTATAAAGACATACGATATATAAAACTCTGATAAATGGGATTCTCTGATAAAGGGGTTGCTTTTGACTCGTCAAAATTTCACCCTCACTGCATATCCTACCATGAGTTTCCTTAAATGGTCTTATTTTGTCCTCAACCTTTACTTAAAAACTAGAGTATCAAGGGCCACATCACCATGACACTTGAACACCCCTAAAATTATAAAAGCTACTCTCTCTTATCGCCAACCGTTCTAGTGCGAAATCACAGGTACCCTGTGACATTTATCAATTCAAATCTACCAAAATAAGCATGTGGAGGCATATTAAAGTAAGGAAATAACATTAATATTCCCCATAACAAGTACCCAATTAAGAGAAGATCATTACATCAGTCACGGAGAAACCCCTTTGAGTAAGAACTATCATACTGCTCACTGGAAAAACAATTTCAAAATGAGATAACTTTGTAATAAAGGAAATGCCCACTGCAACGCTTGGTAATCTAATCCTAATCCTAATACATAATTAGATTATCACATTTCACTATTGCTCCTCCCTGTCCTCACGCTTAGAATTCTCTTTGATCTCTTCACCAACATCCTCCTAACAAAGGACACACACAATTCAAAAGATATGCCATGCCAACTCTTAAAAATACTAATAATAATAATAAATGAATAGGTAAACTTCATAGGTCCTCAGTTTATGTAGGGATCTCATTTATTTTTCAGCTCTCATTTATTTTTAAACTTTAATACATTGGAATAATAAATCGAATAGCCCTCGAATCCAATACCATTTGTGACTTAAATCTTTTTTCATGTTAAATCGGGCATTTGAATAGTGAGAGTGTAATAAAATTTTGCAAAACCTTTAAACCAAAGTTTAATACATATAACACAAATAATAGAGGAAACGATATTATAAACGAATATAATAAAACATATCAAGACTTTTGGCTATCTGAGGATTTACAACACATACATGGAAGAACCTCTTTGCATAAGAATATTCTTATATTACTCAATTGAAAAACAATAATTTCAGGATGAAATAAGTGAAGTTGCAATAAAGAAAATAAGTACTACAAATAGTTCAAACAAGTTTCACTAGCATCTAAAAAAAACAATAGAAATCATGGAGATAATAAACATTCATGCAAAGTCAAGCCGCTAGACAAAAAAATCGAGTACTTTCTCTGGGATTGAGAAATGAAAATAGAAATATGACCAATATGACAATTATTTTTGTTTGAACGCAGTGCATTATATTAGTTCATTTTTGAAGACCACTTGGGAAGTCCCGGTTACCAGGTGCAAGCACCGAAAGTGATGATTGATGCTATGTGATTCATTTCACTAGTTTCAATCCCACTTCTTCACCCCTGTGAGCATCACCCGATGCAATGAGTGCTGAGTGAACTATTCAAAAATCATGAGCAATTAGTCAGTTATGACTACCTCTCATGGAAATGGTCATATGTGAATGACTTAATTAATGCAATTGAATCCCAAAATGAACTAATATAATGCACTGTGTAAACCCCCCAATACTTAAATTCAAAAAGAGTGAAGGGATCTCTACTTGAATGGTTCATGAGGAATAATACTTGCTAAGGTTTTGAAAATGGGGTAGCAATCTAAGTGGGCTTTATTGTGGGGAAAACTCCATAGTTAAACGCGCTTGAGCCAGAGGCGATCTGGGATGGGTGACCTCCTGGGAAGTCCTGGTTACTGGGTGCAAGCCCCGGAAGTGATGATTGATGCTATGTGATTCATTTCACTAGTTTCAATCCCACTTCTTCACCCCTATGAGCATCACCTAATGTAATGAGTGCTGATTAAATATTCAAAAATCATGAGAAATTAGTCAGTTATGACTACCTCTCATGGAAATGGTCATATGTGAATGACTTACTTAACGTAGTTGAATCCCAAAATGATCTAATATAATAAATCATGAGAAATTAGTCAGTTATGACTACCTCTCATGGAAATGGTCATATGTGAATGACTTACTTAACGTAGTTGAATCCCAAAATGAACTAATATAATGCATTGCGTAAACCCCTAATACTCAAATTCAAAAAGAGTGAAGGGATCTCTACTTGAATGGTTCATGACGCATAATACTTGCTAAGGTTTTTCAAATGGGGTAGCAAGCTAAGTGGGCTTGATTGTGGGGAAGAATCCACAGTTAAGCGCGCTTGAGCCAGAGGTGATCTGCGATGGGTGACCTCTTGGAAAGTCCTGGTTACTGGGTGCAAGCCCTAGAAGTGATTATTGATGCTATGTGATTCATTTCACTAGTTTCAATCCCACTTCTTCACCCCTGTGAGCATCACCTGATGCAATGAGTGCTGAGTGAACTATTCAAAAATCATGAGAAATTAGTCAGTTATGACTACCTCTCATGGAAATGGCATACATGAATGATTTACTTAACGCAGTTGAATCCCAAAATGAACTAATATAATGTATTTCGTAAACCCCCTAATACTTAAATTAAAAAAGAGTGAAGGGAACTCTACTTGAATGGTTCATGAGGTATAATACTTGTTTAGGTTTTGCAAATGGGGTAGCAAGCTAAGTGGGCTTGATTGTGGGGAAAACTCTACAGTTAAGCGCACTTGAGCGAGAGGCGATTTGGGATGGGTGACCTCTTGGGAAGTCCTGGTTACTGGGTGCAAGCCTCGGAAGTGATGATTGATGCTATGTGATTCATTTCACTAGTTTCAATCCCATTTCTTCACCCCTATGATCATCACCCGATGCAATGAGTGCTGAGTGAACTATTCAAAAATCATGAGAAATTAGTCAGTTATGACTACCTCTCATGGAAATGGTCATACGTGAATGACTTACTTAACGTAGTTGAATCCCAAAATGAACTAATATAATGCACTGCGTAACCCCCTAATACTTATATATATATTATATATGATCAAATTGATGGTAGATTTATTTTAATTATATATGATCAAAATAACAAAATAAGGCATTCAAAAAAGAGCTGATAGGAGATTTACAGTATATAAATTTAAGGAATATAGTTATATAATCCTATCAAAATAATGAAATAAGAAATTCCATAAGGTTGATGGTAGATTGATTTAAAAATAATAATAATAATAATAAATGTAAAAATCATATTATAGATATATGCATTTTTCTTGCAACTTATTGATATGTCTACAACTTTTTACCTCTACAGCACTTTTTTTATGGATTTTTTATTTCCTTATCTTATTGTTGATAGAGAAAACATCTACATATTTTTACTATTATATCATTCATTTTTTGGGTTTTCCCTTTCCTTTCCTCATTGTTGATGGAGAAAAGAATCTTTATGGATAAAACTATAAAGCACTAACTTCTTAAGGTTAATCTCAATTACATATCAAAACTTATGTCTTGTCCCATTAGGAAAAAGGGTTTATTCAACATTTTTATGGAATATAAAAGATTAAAAAATGGTCAGTTTCTTACACGGTGTGTTTGAATTGATTTAATTTTTTGCATCACAATTTGTTGAAAATTGTAGCGAGAATGAGTTCCTTTTTTTGTGCCTAAATTCAGGGAGCCCCAATGAAATTCTCCTTGAGCATGCACGAGTTCCTATGAGTTAGGAGCTAATTCCTAAAAAGTAGGACAAGTTCGTAAAATTTAGGGTAAATTCCTCAAGTTTAGGAAGTGTTCATAAAGCAGTTAACTGATGTGTCAAAGTGGAAGGTTGAGTTATCAATTTTCTAGTGCGAGTTAATTGAGGAAAAGAACTTGTGGTTGAGTCCCAATACATAGAACGAGTTACATGAGTAGTTAACTCATGCAAACTCAAAAAATCACAAAAGCAAACTCCTTGATTAGAAACTCACCGAATTTGGCCATTCAAATTGCTTTAAAAGGAGGAGCAAAGGCACATTGTTATTCATTGTTTTTGTGAGCACGAGTTGGTGAGACCAAGCAATAGGAAGCACAAGTTTGTACGTTGAGCTTGTGAGAGGAAGAGTGTGCAAGAGAATTTTGTGCATAGTTTGGTACAGGGCCGCAATGATCAACATTCTTGCAAAGATTTCAAGCTTAGATCAAACAGGAAAGACAATTGTGTCTTTCAAATTGAAAGAATTGTATTTTATAAGAAATCAATTGCTTAGTTTTTGTGATCAATACAATTCTCATCATGCAAAGGGTTTTCCCAATCATTAGAAAAATTTTGAGGTCTAAAATGGGCTTCAAAACAAAAGTGTACAACCAAAATCAACTTTATAATAACCAATAAGATTCAAGATGATGATGTCAACCATGGGGGATGATTCACCATTTTTAGAATAAAAAAATAAAAATATTATAAAATAAAATAAAAATAAAAATTACTTTTCAACTCATATTTTCAACTTATATCCTTACGGTTTTACTCAAAATTCAAGTGTGAGTACTCTTTAGATGAAAAATTTAAATTGTCATCATGAGTACCCATGTTCAATACATTTAATGGACCCTGCTACAAGGAAAAATAAAAATACATGAAAAACGTGGTTGCAATCACATTTTTTCATGTATTTCTCATTTTTCATGTAGTAGAGTCCATCGAAAGTATGCAACATGGGTACTCCTTGGATAAGGAATTAAATTATGCATCCAATGAATGGTCTACCTCGAAATTTGAGTAAAAAAATATAGAGATAAGTTGAAAATAGGAGTGGAAAAAATAGTTTTTTCATTTTTCCTTCTAAAATTTAATGATGTAATTTAATATTATTTTATTATTCCCACTATTATTTTATAATATTCCTTAGGAGACCCATTTTAGATCTCAAAATTTCTCTAATGTGGATTCCCTAAACAATTTTTTGTTTTTGAATTATGTGACTGTACTTTTATTTATGTTCCTATTCAAGTGCATCCAGTAGAGAAATTTCATATTTATGTGAGAAGAAATTTTATTTCAGATTGCTCATATTAGCAAATCAGAGTTTTGTATATTTTCTACATGGTATCAGAGCAGAGAATAGAAAAAAGACTAGCACAAGTTGAGAGCAACACATTATATTAGAAGAACTTCTTAGGCAGCCTAAGAATAGTAAGTGTGTGGATTATTAGTGGCCGATTTGCAAGACCTTGATCAATCAAAGAGTTTACTATGTGTGGGAAGTTTTGGAGGCCTTGAGGAGAGTGAAAATAGGGATTATGTGTCAAAATGACAAGGAAAACTGTGTGCCCTAGGAGCATCATTTTGGAGCAACCAGAATCTTGACAAGTGGGCAGTCCTTGAAGTCCTCATGCATAGTGATCATCGAAGGACTAATGAGTTGTTAGGAGGCAGAGTTGTGCATCCCTAGTTCAGTGGGTTGCAGATGGCCAAACCACTAATAAGAGGGAAAATCCAAAAGACCCAATGAGCAGACTTCTTAGTGGAGCTAGAGGCCTGTTAGTGGGAAGCTTAGTGAGCCAAAATTCAGTGACAGAAGTAGTTGTGATCACTGATAGTGGCAAATTATGGACTAGCAAAGCATGGTGGGAAAGAAAAGGTCTTCAAAGAGGGTTCTACAAAAGAAAGCAGGGAATCCTTCCAGTTTAGAGGGACCAACTGCAGCAGCAAAGAACCTGGTAGATTTGGAGACAAGGTGGATGAGGTTCTTCCAAGAACACCTTCCTTGCGAAGAGGGAGTGTTGAAAATTGTAGCGAGAATCGGTTCCTTGTTTTGTGCCTTAATTCAAGGAGCCTCAATGAGTTTATCCTTGAGCATGTATGAGTTCCTATGAGTTACGAGCTAATTCCTAAAAATTAGGATGAGTTCATAAAATTTAGGGTGAATTCCTAAAATTTAGGAAGTGTTCACGATTCAATTAAACGACGTTTCAAAGTGGAAGGTCGAGTTATCAGTCTTCTAATGCAAGTTAATTGAGGAAAAGAACTTGTGGTTGAGTCTCAAGAGATAGGATGAGTTGCATGAGTAGTTTACTCATGCCAACTCAAACAATCACAAAAGCAAACTCCTTAATTAGAAACTCACCAAATTTGACCATTTGAATTTCTTTAAAAGGAGGAGAAAAGGCATATTGTTATTCATTGTTTTGGTGAGCATGAGTTGGTGAGACCAAGCAATAGGAAGCATGAGTCTGTGCATGGAGCTTGTGAGAGGAAGAGTGTGCATAGGTTGGTAGATGGCAACAGAGATCAATAGTCTTGCAAAGGTTTCAATGTTAGATCAAGCAGGAAAGACAAGTGTCTTTCAAATTAAAACATTGAATTTTGTAGGAGATTAATTTCTCAGTTTTTTCTATCAATAAAATTGTCATCAAGTAGAGGGTTTTCTCAATCAGATTCCCTAAACAATTATGTTTTTTTTAATTGTGTGACTGTACTTTTATTTTTATTCCTATTCTGATGCACCTAGTAGAAGAAATTTGTTTTTATGTGAGAAGAAATTTTATTTCAGATTGCTCAGATTAGTAGATCAAAATTTTGAGGATTTTCTACACAATTTGTAACTTTGATTACTAAGTTTAGTTAGGATTTAGTAATAATTTGATATACAACATATTTATAACATAGATTATATACAATTTTCATCAAACTTGCACATAAAGTATCCAAGATTTGGCTTTCTTTGAATATTAATTAAATTTTTTTGCAAGATTTGTTGCAACACTTTTGCGGTTAGTTAATGATGAACTTCTAAGAATAACCTTGTTGTGATCTTCCATCAAAACCTTCCTAAGATTTTGCCAAACACTGGAATTCAAATAGTTAATGGTATCCGAAATCAGGGGCATTGAAAAGATTTTAGTTCATAGATAATGGAGTATAATATAGGGATTTTTAGTATCAAACAAAAATAATTGTAGTTCTTAAACACAATTATGATAATTGATTAAAGCAGTGATTTTGAATTTTATAAAAGAACTAGTTTGAATCAGATAACATATTGCAAGTTAGTGCAACAAGAATAAACCAAAAGCCTATTTTTAATCCATATATTTTCATGATGCTCATGTTGGGTTTTTAAGATTTATTGATCTTAAGTTCGAAAAGCTCGAGTCTTGGCAACACATTTTTATGGAATTCCACACAGGCCCCTTATTGCAATGAAATGAGAAACAATTTCTTTGCACAAAGTATCATCAGATAACATACCCTCTAGGCACTCCCAATTACCTAATTGAGAATTATCTCACCAAGTGGTAGAACACCATAAATAAATACAAGAGTAAAATATATTCTTACAAGGTCTAAGGTGAATTCCTATTAGTATGGGCAGTCATAACTACAAAGACTATAATGTGAAGGGTGATAAGAGAATAATGGCTATGATGATGAGGAATGTCAGTGAGGACTTGGGTGGCTAATAAGTTCGAAGTTATGTTCAAGCCCTAAGACTGAGTCAACACAAAATAGAAATCAATTAGGTAAACAATAAGAAGAACACTTACAAGGATTTGCAATGACTTTTGCAAAACAAAAAATTAGGACTAGTAAGATCTACTTGAACCACTACTAACACTAAAAAAATAATAGCAATGCCCACCAGGATTAGTAGGAATACCAAGAAGATATCCCAATAGACTGAGTAAGCATTATTGCAAAATAATAAGAGGAATAGGTATCATTAGAGAAATTTTGAGGTCTAAAATGGGCCTCCTAAGGATTATAATAAAATAATAGTGGAAATAATAAGAAAATATTAAATTACATCATCAAATTTTACAGGGGAAAAGGAAAACATTACTTTTTCAACTCATATTTTCAACTGGTCTCCCTATGATTTTTCTCAAATTTCAAGCGGGAGCACTCATTGGATGTGGAATTTAATTCCTCATCCAAGGAGTAACCATGTTGCATACTTCTGTTGGACCATGCTATACTTCATGTACTTCTCATTTTTCATTTAATGGTCCATAAGAAATATAGAACATGGGTATTTTTTGGATAAGGAAATAAAATATTGCATCCAACGAGTGCTCCTGCTCAAAATTTGAGTAAATTTGTAGGGAGATAAGTTGAAAATATGAGTTGAAAAAACAAATTTGTTTTTTAAATCTTTCTTACTTTTTTTTTCAAAAATGGTGAATCATCCCCCATGTTTGAAATCATCATCATGAATCCTATTGGTTCTTATAAAGTTGATTTTGGTTGTACATGCTTTTTTGAGACCCATTTTTTACCTCAAAATTTCTCTAATGATGACCAAAGTAGGGCATCCCTTTTTCATATAAGTAACCCATGTGATATGCAAAGACATAAAAAAATTATTCATGTGAATGGTTTGGATGGAGATGCATCAATATGAGAGCAACCAAGTTAAGAATAAGAAAACACTTTATCCTAATATCAAGGGCATAATTCTACACTGGCCAATCATCCATGGGGACTTCACCCAATGAACCTTTGACATAGCATGTCGCATTCATGGCATACTAAACAATACCCTTAATTTGACTACATATTGGAAGATACCTCTAAAAATCACTTTATTTAAGCCCCTACCAATATGAATCCAATACACTTTCCCAATTTAAAAACCCCCTACTTTCACTAGATATTGTAGGTATCCATTTTTTCATTAACATTTTTTATACCACTTTATATTTTTTCATTAATTTTAAGCTCCATTTTTTATACACATCATATAAAAACCATTTAATCCTTATTATATGTTCAATATACATGTCATTTTTTTCAATATATATCCCCCAATATGAACACACATGTTATGGTATTTCTCCCCAGTGAAGCCCAGTGAAATTATCATTTTTGTGAAGCAATCTGAATCACCATTAAATTCACACTCTCCCCACAAAACACAACAACAACTTGGACAGTACCAATTTCCTTCAATCACATTTACCTTCATATTAGAGAAATAAAATTTACATATCTTAACTTTTCAACCCAAAGTCTTCTTCTTCTTAAATTCCATTGTTGAGATATTATGATAACCTTAGTTATAATGTCAATGCTTCACCTTCCACTATATTGGCAACTAAACAAAGAAGTCTAGTTTTAGATTGATTAAACATAAACCAACAAAATAAAAAAGAGAGAAGAGATCACATTGGTTACATCTAATGATTAGATATAACCATCATAAGATGTTGTCGTTTGTGGAAGAAAAGCAAAATGATTAAATACAAGTAATTAATATTACAGTTTACTACAATTTTCCTTTGAATATCTTAGTGTAAATGGTAGTGCTTCCCTTTAAGATAAATTCGATTTTTTTAATGAAGTTCATTGAGATTGAAAGTGTTTCATGGAGACTTTTGTGAAGTTTTTGATAAACAAATTATGGTTGTAAATTGTAATTGCTTATTTTTTATTTAGAGATTTGTGATTGTTTTTCGCTAGTTAAAATTAATATATTTTTGGTTTTTTTAATGGAAATTCAAAGATATAATTTTTTTATAAGATTATATTTTTGTATGGTTTAAAATACATTTTTTAATTCATAAATAAATTCAGCACCCTAAAAAATCTATACGGCACTATTTTATCTATAAACCAAAACCCCAAATCTAAATTACTGCACTTCTCCTCCTACAGAAAATTTGTTTCCCATCTACTTCCCCTCTAACTTCCTACATACTACACCACCCTTGGATGATCTTGATAAGGACATTCACTTTCCATAGTCTTGTAATGTTCGAGTCAAGACCTAGTTCCTAAAGTTTTTCAAAAGTGCTACCAAGTTGAATATATTTTTGTTGGGATTGAGAAAGTTGACTAAACCTGGCATGGATTTGTAGTCTCTCTGTGTCAAACGTGGTATTGCTATCAACTCTTGTGTGTCAAATCAGAATAGATTCGTTGTTGTTAAATTAAAATTTGTGGAAGTATTGTTTGTGTCTCTTTTCACTATAAATAATTCTAATGGTTCCAAGAAAATTGACAATAATCATGGGCTTCAGGAGAAATGAGAGGATTTTGATGATGTAAAGGGACAATGTAATAATATGGATAGGGAAAAGAAGAGAACCTAGGAGATTGTTGAAAATTATGTACAGAAGATCAAGCCACTTTATCTTAAGATTTCTCATAGGTATAATGAGAAAAGTAGGTTTAGAGATCTAGAGAAATCTAGGGAAAGAAAGGGAGTGAAAAATGGTAGAAGTCTAAGCTCAGAGAGAAAATTTGAGAAGCATATGTCATTCTCATTTCTCTACTAACTTTAAAATGGTTCTCAAGAATTTGGGTAAGAGTAAACAACAACCTTATGATATGCAGCAAAAGCTTCGAAACTATAATTGTGAGATCACATTAACGGAGATAGAGAGTTTCATTACTTATGAAGTGGGGAAGACTTATA
This sequence comes from Pinus taeda, assembly GCA_000404065.3. Classification (NCBI taxonomy): domain Eukaryota; kingdom Viridiplantae; phylum Streptophyta; class Pinopsida; order Pinales; family Pinaceae; genus Pinus; species Pinus taeda. The sequence goes on from APFE030178058.1 coordinate 261,294, forward strand.
ATCTCAATATGCAGGAGTATGTTTAGCTTCCAGTGGATTGCAACATTTGGCCCAAGATTAGGAGTACAAAAGAGAGGTAGATTCTAGCTTGATCCCAGACAACCAAACTGGGGCCATGGTTTTCTATGAAACACTCCACTCAAAAGAGGCACTCGATTCTAGTGTTTTGGTTCGGACTGATGATGAATATTTGAAAATTCCAATAGACCACATCAAAGATAAATTAATAGAGGTTTGTGTTGGGGACCAGACATGATGTATCATCATCCAAATTTTGTAACCAATGAAGTAGCTAAGGTTCCATCCAGTGAAGCAAATTTTTGGTTTTAAATTGGTTGTATAGACAAAGAGTTATCCAAGATTCCTATTAATTCAATAACAATAAAAGAATGCACCAGAATATTTTGTAGTGCGGGAGTTGTGAATTATCAAGCACCTTATATATGCTCAGTGGGTAGACAGTGATATGAGAATCTGGAAAATGGGACAAATTTGTAGTGTCAAGCATCTTTCCTGGACAAAACATTGCCTAAGGATTCTTCCAGTATGGCAGGTTTGGAAGAAAAAATAAAATGTTTGAAAAGCCAGGTTCAAACGAACAAGAATAAATTAGAAGCGTATTCTTAATTTATATTTTCATGAAACTCGCGTTGGGTTTTTAAGATTTCTTGATATTAAGTTGGAAAATCGCAGGACTTGGAAGCACATTGTTATGGAGTTCCACATAGGCCACTCACTACAATGAATAATGAGAAACAATGTCTTTGTAGAAAATATCATCAGATCACATACCTTTTGCGCACTCCTAACTACCTGACTAATAGTTATCTCACCAAATGGTTGAACACCCTAAATAATTACAGGAGTAAAATAGATTCTTACAAGGTTTAAGATGAATGCCAACGAGTATTAATGGTCATAAATTCAAAGACTGTAATAGGAAGGTTGATAATAGAATAATTCTTATTGCAATGAGGAATGTCAGTGAGAATTTAGGTGGCTAATAAGTTTGAATTTATGTTTGAGCCCGGAGACTGAGCCAGCACAAAATAGAAATCAATTAGGTAAACAATAAGAATTCCTACAAGGATCTGCACGGACACTTGCAAAACGTAAGTGTATGACTATTAGGATCTACAAGAACAAATCTTAACACTAAAAACATAAGAGGAATGCCCATTAGAATCAACAGACATAACAAGAAGAGATCCCAATAAACTAACTAAGCATTATTGAAAAACAATAAGAGGAATGGGTATAGGGATTTTCAGATATTCTTGGTATACAACTCCATGTTTCATGTCATGATGCTCACCTACTATATATATATATAAACAATGGTTACCGACACACACTATGTAGTGGGTTTAAAAATATTGTTTTGGGCCAAGGATCAAGGCCTTTGGTTTCCACAGATTATTAAATGATCACACTGTTCAGTTAATGTTTTATTTCTAGGGATCTTATACATTTTTTGCATCCTATCAACCACTGGTGATGTCATCATTGCATGCATTATTCTTTTTAATTCCACAATACTTTTATGGTATTTGTTGAACAAATTTTTTTTTATTATATCTTGTCTTGGAATTGAAAATGCCCACAAAGAAGTGTGGATGAGATAGTAAATTCCTTCATGGTTTGTCATTCACTGTAAAATAAATATTTAAATATATAGCAAAAAACCACTATTTCTAACAAACGTTTATCAAAGTTCAAATAACAAGCTAAAACATTAAACTAATATTGCATTGTTTTAAGATAAAGTAATTTCTCTTCACAAGCTATAATATATATCTCTTTTGCACTCCTAATCTTGTTCCAAATGTTACAATCCACTGAAAGCTAAATATACTCCTTTATATTGGTTCTGTAAGCCTTCCCCACTTCTTTAGTAATGGCACTTTCTATCTCCATCAATGTGCTCTCACTATTGTAGTTTTGAAGTTTTTGTTGCACATCAAAAGGTTGTTGTTTCCCCTTACCCAAATGCTTTTGAACCTTTTTCAAGTTACTAGAGAAATATGAGAACAACACTTGCTTCTCAATTTTTCTCTCTAAGACCAGACTTCTACCATTTTTCACTCCATTTCTTTCCGCCAAATTTCTCCAGATCTTTGAACCTAAGTTTCTCATTGTTCCTATGTGAAATCTTAAGATAAAGAGGCTTAACCTTCTAGACACACCTTTGAATCATATCTTTGGTTCTCTTATTTTTGTTATCCATATTCTTACATTGTCCCTTTCCATCATCAGAATCCTCGAATTTCTTCTGAAGTCCATGATTATTGTCAACTCTCTTCGAACCATTAGAATTATCTCTAGTGAAAAGAGACACCAATAGTACTTCCACAATCTTTAATTTTAGAATAACAAATTTATTCTGCTTTGGTGACAGAGCAACCAATAGAAATACCATGTGCAGTACTAGGAGACTACAAATCCATGCAAGTTTTAGTTGACTTTTTGAATCCCAACAAAGATATATTCAACTTGGTAGCACTTTTGAGCAACTTTGGGAACTGGATCTTGAATTTAGGAACATTACAGGACTGTGGAAATGGAATATCCTTATTCATATCATCTAGAAGTGGTGAAGGAAGTTGGAGGGGAAGTAGCTACCATTGGTGAAACAACTCTCTGTGGGAGGAGAAGTGGATTGATTTGGGTTTGGGGGTTTTGGTTTACAAATAAATCTATTATTTTTTTAAAATGAAAACAATTAATGTATATGATGTAATTATCTGAGTAAATATATTTTTCTATTCAGTTAGTTTTTATAACGAAAGAAAGTTATGTAACGAAACAACTCATATTATTGGTGATTGAGAGAGAGGCTAGTTGTAACTTGGAGAATCATTTTTTGAGCAATAAGATTTTCACCTATGGTGGAGTTGAGATTGTGTCAACAATTATGGTTAACAATTGTGGTTTATTGGGCACCTAGTATTGGTGACTCAGGGTATTGAACTGATAGTATTACATGTAGGTGAAGTCGTTAAAAGGCTTTTGTATTCTCCATTGTAATGAGTCATGGTTGAGCTTTTGTATTCTCCATTATATTGAGCCATGGTTGAATGGTGAAAGCTCGGAGTGTTGGTTGGTTTGGCTGTGTTTTAGCAAGGACAATAATAGATCTATTGTTGGCTAGTTTTTCCCAATTAGGGTTTTCGGGATAAATCATGGCATACATGGTTTAAATGTTGTTGCTGTTGAAAACGTAATTTCAACTACGCATCGGGTGAGTAGAGCAGCAGCTTGCGATTCCAACAATGAGCGACTTCAGCGATGAACATTTCGGCGAAATGGCAGTGAGGGAGTTATAAAGTTTTTTGTTGTTGTTTGCGATGAGCGATCGCCGATATCGCTATCGGCATTTTAAGTGGAGCATAACTTTTTACAAATGAGAAATCGCCGATGGGCCGGACCCGACGATGGTATTAATTCTTTTTGATAAATTTTCGGGTCCACAGTATTTTCGCAATCGGGGAAACCATGGGTGCACAACTTTTGCATATATGTGTGCCATGCGATGAAGCCCGGACCCGATGGGTTTCCAAAGTCAAATTAATTAACGGTTGAAGTACAGGCTTGCAAAGTAAATTTGACGTGAAGTAAAAGTTTCTTTACCGCCGTTTATCTCAGTAAAACAGTAAATGCAATTTACTGTGGGTTGGTAAGTTTTGGTGAAGTTTTTAATTTTACCATTTTTCTATGAGCAGGAGTATAGGCACAAGTAAAGGTTGGTAAAAGCATTTAATTTTTATTGTTTTTTATTTTCACGGGAGTATGGCATGTAAAACCATATATATATATATATTCCTGTGTTTGTTTTTGTTAAGTGAGGTAGTGCAAAGGAAAAACTCGCACCAACAAATGCAAGAAGAATACACACAACAATGTGAAGTGATTGTAATGATATTGTTCTGAGAATGTAATGAAAGTGTGAAAAATAGGCACAACAGTGCGAAGTAAAGAAAGGAACATGCAGCAGCATGAATGTAATTTTCTGTAGTTGAAGTCTATTTTTATAGCAGGAATGTAAAAGAGATCTTTACACACTGCAGTGTAAAATCTCAAGAGGAGACAAAGTGATATTTTGTTGTTGAATTTTTTTTTGGTGAATCCCTCTGAGTGAAAGAGGATGAATTTTGTATCAGGAATTTTGTTTTAATGAATACAAAGATTTTATGGGTGTGTAATACTCTGTTCTCATAAATAATTTTAAAGTTTCCGCTGTGTTAAAGATCCTGTGGCAAAACAGAGCATTGTCTTTGTGTGTGCAGTTTGTTTTTTTTTGGGATTTTAACAGAAAAATCCCCAACAGTGGTATCAGAGCTAGTCCAGGCTCTTTGAAGGTGTCAAAGAAGATGAAGGAAGGATTTTTGTTGCAGCAGCTTCTCCAGCAGCGTGAAGACTCAGCAAAAGGATTCTGGTATTCCTCAAAGTTTTTCTTGTGTTACTGTTGAAGAAACAGTCAGTTGTTTTAAAATATACAGTCAAGTATTTTAAGGCACTGCAAAAATGGCAAGGTCAAAGAAGAAAGTCACCAATTCTGCTAAAAATGTGTCTCCCTCTACTACTAAAATAGAAAGCAATCTATTTGAAAGCATTCTATTTGAGGCTCCAAGGTTCAATGGAAACTTTGATATATGGGAAATAACAATGAGGACTTTCTTACAGTCTGAAGGGATTGAAATATAAGAATCAGTTATTGATGATAGCAAGATGGATAGAGAATCCAAGGAGTACAATGCAAAAGCAGCAAAGACAATCTTGGATGGACTGCCTGATTCTGTAAAGAAGAATCTAGGAAAATATTCATCAGCAAAGGATATATGGGAGAGACTTCATGACCTTCATGCAAAGGGAGCACTAACCATGACCATCAATGAAGAAGGAAATTCTGAACCCATCATAGAAGCTAAAAATGAAAAGGTTGGTCTCATCAAGCTTCAAGTACAAGAAAGGGATGAAGAGCTCGCCAAGCTTAAGAAGGAACTTGAACAAAGCAAAAGGAAGCATCATGAAGAAGTCATATCCATGACAAATCAGTTGAATAAAGCAAAGAAGCAGGAAGATGCCTTGTCAAGTCAACTTGAACAAAGGCACAAGAGAGTGAACAAACTTGTAGAAGAGATTGGACAGTACAAGGTAGAGGTATCCTCCCTTAAGTCTAAACTACAAGAAGCCAGGAAACAGGCACAAGAAGCTGAGAAGAAAATGAAGAGCAGTCAAGCAAAGAATGAAGAAATCTCCAAAATGAAGTCAGATATCATCTCCCTTAAAATAGTAGCAGCTGAAGCTACTCGTAGTAAGGAAGAAACTGAGGAACAACTTGCAAAGAAAAATAATGAGTGTGAAAGATTAGAAGAAGAGGTTGTCCTCCTCAAGAAAAAGGTTGAAGGGATGAACAAAATCATGAAGAGCTCTCAAGCCTTGG
>APFE030178058.1:272007-289685 GCA_000404065.3 Pinus taeda
GAACAGGTTACAGACATCTTGACAAAGCCACTGGATCAGAAAAGCTTTGAATTTTTGAGGAAGTGTCTGGGTATGACCGAATGCCCAACAGTTGAAATTAAAGGGGAGTGTTGAAATTGTAATTTCAACCGCGCAGCCGTACCAACACTTAATACCACCGCAGTAAACCTCAAATCCGCCAGAACCATATCGCACCGCTTTTTGTTAAAGGTGGTTTCCGTACTGAGAGGCTCCGATAAAACCTGGAGCTGACGCGTGGATTGGGGTGACATTACCCTCTGACATTTATCGGACGATAAATGTCGGTCAGAACTTGGCATCCGATATGCGTCCGATTTGGTCCTCCATCCTCCGCCGTCCGATCGCAAGGAAGGTATACGGGGTCTGCTAAAATTAAATGCATGGAGTAATACTTTGCCCATACCCCATGTTAATGATATGACATAGAAGTATGGGCGTATTTACGGTATGTAATTTTTATTAAATTGCAATGAATCATATGATATATTTTCGTATGTGAGTTGACTTCGATTTTTGGTCATGTTGTATTGCACACGGGGAGGTGAAGAGCCAGTTCGCAGCAGCGAGTAATGAAAAACCACACAGCTCGTAAAAAGGAATGAGACAGAGTTTATTTTGATTTGGTATGAAACGCAGCAGTGTAAAATTTCTTTTGGTAATGTAAGAAATGAAAAGAATGCACAGCAGTGCAGGAGAAGGCCGAGAGGTGAAAGAAGAAAACGAGAGGAGGTTTGTGTAAAACGATGAATTGTTTCACACAGCAGTGAAAAGGTAAAACTGTAAATCTCTGTAATTTTTGTTTTCACACAGCAGTGAATGTAAATGAAATATTTACAGAGAGTGGTGTAAAATTTCAAAGGAGACAGAGTAATTTTGTTAAAATGTTTTGGTGAATCCCTCTAAGTGAAAGAGGATGAATATGTATTAGTGTTTTTATTTTAATGAATAGAAATCTTTTATGGTTGTGCAATACTCTGTTCAGTATTTTTTTTTTAAAGGTCCTCTGTGCAAAGAGATTCTGGAGTAAAGGAAATAGAGCATTGCCTCTGTGTGCATGAATATTGTTTGTTTTTGGGATTTTACAAGAAAAATCCCCAACAGTAGGCCCCTAATGGCACTGGGCTAAGGGTGGGACAAGGTTTCTAGGTAATGGTACCACTGAGATGAGAATGGGATGAACGATTTCTACTGATTTCATTTACCAAAAGGCACAGCCAGTAAAGAACAAGCTTACCAGTGTTCGAAAGCTTTTCATCTAAATCCAAACTGGATTTAGAGAATTGATTTGCTTCTGAGTTATGCTCCCTATAGAGTTGCTGGAATTTTATGATAAGGAAATACTTTTTTAAATCCTTAAACAACTTTTCAAAATTGAAGAGGGAGTTGATAACATGGACCAGATCAATCATTGAATTGATGGAAATTCATAATTCCTTTGTTAATATGATTATTGATTGCAAATTTAACTGAAAAAACAAAGAACTTATCTCACCAAAGTTACTAGTTCCTTGACTACAATTTTATCCAAAATGTAACACAACTGACTTATCCAAGTGGAGTGAAACCCTACACGAACTAGAGTGTATTTTCCTTTACAAGAACCATCAAAGAAGGCCCATAGGCTCACTTTATGGAATATATTTGTTTTCAACACACTTGGAGCATCAAGAGTGTGTTTTGATAAATAGAGTTGTATTGAATGAACACATTTGTGAGAATATTTGAAAAGAAGGGACACAATAATGTGTATCTAATGAGGTAACCTACTTTAATCACCACAAAGATGGTGTTATCTATCCTTGCAAAGGACTATCTTGTGGAAAAAGTTTCGGTCTATGTTTCACATGACCCCTACTTCCATTCTAACATTTGGAGCCCACTATGAAGCTTCATAGTTTGCAAAGAAGTGGATTCCTTTCTACAACAAGTTTAATGTTGAGCCCTATGGATTAGGGAGGTACTTTGTTTATGTTGGAGATTTTTCTGGTAAAATCCCAAAAACAAATTGCACACAGAGACAATGCTTTGCTTTTTTTTTTTTCTTGAGGATCTTTAACACAGGGAAGCTTAAAATATTTTTGAGCAGAGAATTACATACACCCACAATATCTTTGTAATCATTAAAATAAAATTCTTGCTACAAGATTCATCCTCTTTCACTGACACGGATTCACCAAAAAAAAATTCAACAACAAACGTTACTCTGTCTCCTCCTGAGATTTTGCAATGTGTGTAAACATCTCATTTACCTTTAATGCTGTAAAAAAAAAAATTTACATATACTGCTTTAATAAAAAACAATCTTACATTTACTACTGTAAATGTAATTCTTTACATTACATTTCAACCAAAACAAAATTACATACTCTACCTTCTACGCTTCTACATATATTCTGAGAACATATTCAACCAGCAACCAAAAATTTACATGTGTGCTGCTACACATTCACATTCCATTTCAATCTCTCAACAAAAAAACATTACACCTGCACTGCTGTGCATTAACAATTTTGATTTTGTTCATTTTCTCATCTTTTCATACGCTGTTGCGCTTCACAGCGTATTACAAAAAAAAATGGTCAACTGACAAAAAAACATAATACATACAATACATATGCGACCAAAAAAAATTACATACTTTTTCTTACCCATACCTCCGTATAAGCAAAAGTTAAAACATTTTACCTACTATCTACCAACACATACAATACATATGCGACCAAAAAAAATTACATACTTTTTCTTACCCATACCTTCGTATAAACAAAAATAATTTTTTTTTACCTACTATCTACCAACCATGTTTAAATACCATTTAATTCCCTTGCTGACAGAACCGGCGGTCAAACTCAAAGCTTTTACGGCACGTGAAATTCATTTGCTGGCAGCTTGATTGCAATTGACGGTGGATAACAATGAACTCAATCGCACGGTTCCGAACGATATCAGATGGCCCTCACTTGCTGAACTTTATGTCCCGATGGAATGGTTGTGTTGGAAACGTATAGAGGATGCGTGGAAGAGTTTCATTGCATCGGATTCATTTGTACGGAAACCACCTTCACAACAAAAGCGGTCCGATGAGCTTTGATGGTTTTCGGGGGCTATTTTCAGCGAATTAAATGCTACGCGGTACAACTGTAGCGCAGTTGAAATTACAATTTCAGCACTCCCCTTTAATTTCAACTATTGGGCATTCAGTCATACCCAGACACTTTCTCAAAAATTCAAAGCTTTTTTGATCCAATGGTTTTGTCAAAATGTCTGCAACCTGTTCCTGAGTCCTACAATGTTCTAAGACAATTTCTCCATTGTTCACCAATTCCCTGATGTAATGAAATCTTGTGTCAATGTGTTTCGTTCTCTTATGAAACACTGAATTCTTTGATAATGCAATAGCTTAGCTCTTGTCACAAAAAATCACCGTCACTTTTGCTTGTTCTTGGCCTAAGCTTCTTAACATTCTTCTCATCCAAACTCCTTAACATGCTGCTATTACAAAAGAGTCTTCCTCTTAACAGAGGGATTCACCAACACTGCTTCAGATGCAGTTCCACAAACAACGAAAGAGTCTTCCTCACACAGAGGGATTCACCAGAGATTATGCTGAAGAGCATCTTCCTCTAAACCAGAGGGATTCACTAGTCTATGCTGAAAAGCATCTTCCTCTTGACAGAGGGATTCACCAAGAGACTGTGCTGAAAAGCACCTTCCTCTTTAACAGAGGGATTACAACTAGACACTGCTTTAGATGCAGTGCCAAAACATAAAAAATATTACTCTACCTCTTTTACAAATAATTTTACACTGCTGTGTAAAATCCTCATTCACTGCTGTGTAAAATCCTCATTCACTGCTGCAAAATAAAAAATTTCTTACATACAACCTGATTACAGTCTCACTACATTTCAATGCATTTCAATCTCCCAACAAAACAAAATTTACATAACTCTTTTTCACTGCTGTGTAAAAAAAATAAAATTTACTTTTACTGCTGTAAAAGTCTTCTGGTTTCATTTACTCTCCTCAGGCTGCTGCGTTCTTCACTTGCTTCACATTACTTGCATATCTTCACCAACAAAAGTTATGAGATTTTCACTGTTGCTCATTCCTTTCCTTTCCCACCAGTGAACAACCAAACATCATCACGCTGCTGCGTTTTTTTTTTTCATCTTAACAAAACCTTACAAATCCATTCTTTACATTACATAAAAACTACTATGCATTTCAATGCATGAGCTCCACAAAAAAATTACCACGCTTTTGTGCATTCCCATTCACACTGCTGTGAAATACCTATACTCCATTTGCAAGCTGCTCCGATTTCGTTTTCTTCTCTACACGCTGCTGTGTTAAAAACTTTTGCATTTACTGTTGTAAGCTGAGAAACTCTTACTTTGGTTTACTGCTATAAAATAAAATTTTCTTTCACATTCACTCATGTGTGAAATTTCTCATTACATTTAAAATTCTGAGTTTTCACATTACATATAAAAAAAAACTTTTTCATTTCCATTCGTTTCAACAAACTATAAGCATCTGTACAAAGGGATTCCAGACTTTCATTTGTTGCCACAAGTCTTTCTTCCTGTCACACTGTTGTGCTCCTGTGGGTTCTTATTCGTTGCTGCAAACCATTTCAGTTTTCATCTCTTGCCTTTTGTTCTGCCTTCGCACTAATGTGTGGATCTCCTTGTTTTGCATTACAATGCATATAATTCATTTAACAACCATTACAAACACATACCTTCATGGCTTCTACTTCCACAAGCTCAATGCTGCTTCCCCTCTGCACTACTGTGCATAAAAAAACACTCTCAACAAAAAAAAATTCATGCATGGCTACGCATTCCATTTTTTTACTCAAGGGAAAGACCCCTTTTTTTTCATGCAGCTGCATTGGTCACAATACATAAAAAAAACATATGACATTTTTTATTTTTATTTTGAGCCATACTCCCGTGACCAAATACAAAACATTAAAATTAAATCTTCACCAACCATTTACGAATGCCATTGCACTTCATTTAATGTTTTTCTGAAATGCTCGTCAACCAAACTTTTACTCCACATAACATTTATTTGCTGCAGGTCGGTTGTTGTCCAATAAGGTAGCTATTTTTTTTTATTGAGTTGTTTTCCTACTGCACGATGGCGGATTCCCAATTGACTGTGCTCTTGTCACTGTCCCTGCACGACAGTTGGAATTAATATTCCAACACTCCCCTTTAAGAAGGTCTTCATCAAATAATGACTGTTAATATAGTTCTACAATAATGATCAAGAATTACAGGCTCCCCTTAACTGTATGCATTGTCTCCTTTTGGCAGAGTCTTCTCAAAAGTAACTTAGATTCGCTGGGGAGCTCAAGGGATTTTCAGACTGTATTTCCTTCCTTCTCCATACTTGTGTAACTTTCTTCTTTTGCGTGGATCTAGCTTGCATAAGACCCCATGTTAAGCTACAATCACGTGCCATATGCCCAATGTTATGACACTTGAAGCATTCTACATTGTTCATGAAGAAGATTTCATGATTTCTTCTTGTAAAATTGCTTCTTGGAGATTGTCGGAGACCACAACATCTATCTCTATGAAATGCTCTACAGTCTTTTGCCATATGACCAAAGTTTGAACAAGAATAACAATAACCAAAAAATGAATTTTGGTACCTGGGAGATGGAGGTTTCCTTGATGTACTTATGAAGCTTTTCTGCCTTGAGATTCTTTGATGATAACCATTCCCACTTGCCTCTTTGACATTATCTACATTTCCTTTTGGAGTTGGTTTTCTACTTTGAGTAGGATTTCTTCTATTGTAGCCTTGATTTTTCTCCTTGCCTTTGCTGGAACTAGGAGCATCACGATTTCTTTCTGGCTTCTTCACATCTCTTTTGCTTAAAGCATTTTCATTCTTGTTTGAGGGTTCACCTGCATACCCGAGTCCTGATTTATCAGATGGACATCTGTGATGCTGGGCATGTCATCCAAGGCTTGAGAGCTCTTCATGATTTTGTTCATCCCTTCAACCTTTTTCTTGAGGAGGACAATCTCTTCTTCCAATCTTTCACACTCATTATTCTTCTTTGCAAGTTGTTCCTCAATTTCTTCCTTGCTACGAGTAGCTTCAGCTGTTACTATTTTAAGGGGGATGATATCTGACTTTGTTTTGGAGATTTCTTCATTCTTTGCTTGAATTCTCTTCATTTTCTTCTCAGCTTCTTGTGCCTGTTTCCTGGCTTCTTGTAGCTCAGACTTAAGGGAGGAGACCTCTACCTTGTACTATCCAATCTCTTCTACAAGTTTGTTCACTCTCTTGTTCCTTTGTTCAAGTTCACTTGACAAGGCATCTTCCTACTTGTTTGCTTTATTCAACTGATTTGTCATGGATATGACTTCTTCATAATGCTTCCTTTTGCTTTGATCAAGTTCAATCTTAAGCTCGGCAAGCTCTTCATCCCTTTCTTGTACTTGAAGCTTGATGAGGTCAACCTTCTCATTTTCAGCTTCTATGATGGGTTCAGAATTTCCTTCTTGATTGATGGTCATGGTCAGTGCTCCCTTTGCATCAAGGTCATGAAGTCTGTCCCATATATCCTTTGCTGATGAATATTTTCCTAGATTCTTCTTTACAGAATCAGGCAGTCCATCCAAGGTTGTCTTTGCTGCTTTTGCATTGTACTCCTTAGATTCTCTATCCATCATGCTATCATCAATCAATGATTCCCAAATTTCAATCCCTTGAGACTTTAAGAAAGTCCTCATTTTTATTTCCCATATATCAAAGTTCCCATTGAACCTTGGAGCCTCAAATAGAATGCTTTCAAATGGATTGCCTTTATTTTAGTAGTAGAGGGAGACACATTTTTAGCAGGATTGGTGAATTTCTTCCTTGACCTTGCCATTCTTAACTATGCTTCAAATACCTGATTGTGTTTTTAAAACCACTGACTATTTCTTCAACAACAAGACAGAAAAAACTTTGAGAAATACCTGAATCTTTGACTGAGTCTTCACTCTGTTGGAGAAGCTGCTGCAACAACAGATCCTTTCCTTCAGTGTCTTTGACACCTTCAAAGAGCCTGAACTAGCTCTGATAGCACTGTTGGGGATTTTTATGGTAAAATCCCAAAAACAAACTGCACACAGAGACAATGCTCTGTTTTTTTTTTTTCTACAGGATCTTTAACACAGGGAAGCTTAAAATATTTCTGAGCAGAGCATTACATACACCCACAATATCTTTGTAATCATTAAAACAAAATTCTTGATACAAGATTCATCCTCTTTCACTCAGAGGGATTCATCAAAAAAAATTCAACAACAAAAGTTACTCTATCTCCTCCTAAGATTTTACACTGTTGTGTGTAAAAATCTCATTTACCTTTATTGTTGTAAAAACAGACTTTTACATATACTGCTGTAATAAAAAAGAATCTTACATTTACTGCTGTAAATGTAATTCCTTACATTACATTTCAACCAAAAGAAAATTACTTACTCTGCATTCTACGCTTCTGCATATATTCTCAGAACATATTCAACGAGCAACCAAAAATTTACATGTGTGCTGCTACACATTCACATTCCATTTCAATCTCTCAACAAAAAAAACATTACACCTGTACTGATGTGAATTAACAATTTTGATACCTCTGTGTAAGAGATTTTCTTCATTCGCTCACCTTTTCATACGCTGCTGCGCTTCACCGTGTATTACAAAAAAAATGGTCAACAGACAAAAAAACATAGTACATACAATACATATGCGACCAAAAAAAAAAATTACATACTTTTTGTTACCCATACCTCCGTATAAACAAAAATTAAAACATTTTACCTACTATCTACCAACCACGTTTAAATACCATTTAATTCCCTTGCTGACATAACCGACGGTCAAACTCAAAGCTTTTACGGCACGTCAAATTCATTTGCTGGCAGCTTGATTGCAATCGACGGTGGATAACGATGAACTCAATCGGACGGTTCCGAACGATATAAGATGGCCCTCACTTGTTGAACTTTATGTCCCGATTGAATGGTTGTTTTGGAAACGTACAGAGGAAGCGTGGAAGAGTTTCATTGCATCAGAGTCGTTTGTACGGAAACCACCTTCACAACAAAAGCAGTCCGATGAGCTTTGATGGTTTTCGGGGGCTGTTTTGGGTGAATTAAATGTTGCGCGGTTCAACTGTCGCGCAGTTGAAATTAAAATTTCAACAGTTTAGAAGACAGACTATCTAAAGGACAAACTACAACCTTCCTTAATGAAAAAAATGGACTACAATGAAGGTTTGTAGCTCCTAACATGTTTGGACTCAATGGAAGTTGTCGCTTTCGCAAATATCTAAAACCACTCTTGCTCTTTGGTTTACAAAGAGAGTATGAATAATTAAACATAGTTATAGCACAAAAGTTTCGAAATGAAGGTTGGACAATGCATAATGGAACTCCTTGGTGTCGAAACAATTTACGAGACCATCGAGGAATGATACAGGTTTGTACTTGCCTCTTTGTGACAACAAAGTTTGATTGAGGCCATTTTTACATAATGCTTTTAATAAATATCTTTCAAACTTAGGGAGGACTTAGCGTATAATCTGGTTGAAATTGTTAGTTTTCTCTCACATATAATTGGCTTTCCTTCGGACACATGCTTGTTATTCTCATGTAAACCTTTTACGTTGTTATTTAAGTCTTTTCCATGTTGCAGATATTTTTGGGTCATAGTGGTGGGTGTGAGACTAACGCAAATAAATTGCCTCTCCCATTTTATGTTTCCCATGAGAAGAGGCCTCGATTCAATCAACATAAGAAGGCTAGTGAAATTCTTTGATATAATTTCCATTTTTTTATTTGTAATTTTCTCTTTCTAATTATGTGAGTGAATTTTAAACATAGATATTAACTCATTTAATTTCTCGCTAAATTGTGAGTCTAGGTCGAGTGTTGTAAGTTTTCACAAATGCTCCATATGTACTAAATCTTGATTGCGATCATTATATAGATAACATTAAAGAAATTCATGAAAAAATGTATTTTAAGATGGACCACGCATTGGAAAAGAAGGTATGCTATGTGCAGTTCCCATAGAGCTTTCATTATATTGATCTGTTGCATGATAAATATGCCAATTGCAACATTGTGTTTTTCGACATAATATTGTGTACTTTGATGTAAGTATGTTATGTTAATGATTTAGGTTCCAAAATCTTGTTTGCAATGTTATATGTTGCCATTCAAATGTGAAAAGTGAAAAGTGCACTTTTCCAAGTGCTAAGAAAATCCTCTTTGTGCAGATAAACACAAAAGATCTTGATGGAATTGAGGGACCTACAATTGTTTGAACAAATTTTTCTTTCCGAAGACAATCATTTTCCAGTGTAGAGATTGCAGAATGTACACATAAGATTTTTGTTTGGTGTTGAAACATGGAACAATAGTTACATGGAAAGAAATGCAATCTTATGATTCTTTGACTTATGAGAATTTAGAGTATTCACAATATGTTTGTGCTGATATTCACATTGATGGTGAGCCAAATGGATTTCTCGAAAAAGATATCAAAATCTGAGGTTTCTGGAAAGATAACAAGAAGAAAGTGAAGGTGTTGTGATTTTTCTACCTTATTGAGATTTGTAACATGGTGAATATTAGAAGTATATGCAATAAAGAGATTTTTTTTTTGTTTTGAGAATGAGGGGTACATGTCTTTGATAGAAAGCGCATGATATGTCAAAATATTCTAATCCTCAAAGTAGTGATATTCACAAACATTTCCTTGCATAATATTATTGATCTTATCTACTGGCATGTTTAATTTCCAATACAAACCTTGATGTAATATGCATTCCCAGCAAAATCCCTATACTGAAGAAGAAGATACATACACAAATAATTTCACTAAAAACACTTACACCTAGACCCTCCAATAGGCTTGATGAGGCAAACCAACAAAAGAAGAGATATGATGTGAGAAATCACATCACACTTGGAATTTGATAACCCAAATAAGATCTCGTAAGTGAAATATTCCAATGTCCATGAATGACACTAGGCTTTCGAGAATCCCCAAACAACCACATGTCATTTATACTGACTAACATGGATTCCTTGCTAACCATCAAAACCCACTACTATCCAAAGCACCTGTATTTTCATGCATGCCAATTCCACAGAAGAGCCACTGCAAGAGGCTCAAGACCTTACCTCGATCATCCAGGTTTTTTCAGCTATGGAATCATCCAATATATTTTACTTCTGTGATGTTTTCAGAATTGCATTTAAAAGATCACAAAAGAACATAGGTGCATGCTTAAACAGGAGAAAACATGATAATGAGAATAAACTCAAAACACGAGACATTTGATAACGAAGTTCATCCAGGGTGGACTACGTCTCTGGGCTCGGTGTCAAGATGGTGGAGGTCGCTTCATATACTGTTGTAAATTATGATGATGTGCATGGATGAATATTTTTCATAACAAGGAGATACACCCTCCCACAAGAGTGGCTTGACTCTGCACGAGACATTCTGCTTGTAGGAATTCTCACTCAAGAAGGCTTCCTCTCAACATGACAACTTAACATGATATCACATAATGTGGAAATGAGTATCCCTTCAACATAGATGCACATGGATCTCAACAACATAGCATGACAAGATAAATACATCTCACATAACATGGCCAAAGTGATCTCATGACATAACATCAAACATGGATCTTAAAACATAATACATCATCGCAACAATTATGAAGAAAAACATGACATCACTGATTCATGTACCTTCACCTATGAATTTGGTTGAAAACTAGAAGGTTTTTCCACCAAAACTAATAGTACCACTGAATTTCTGTTGTAGATAGGTGTAAAATTTACTATCCATTTGTCGAATTCTGACATCATCAAAATCTGGGGTTGTAGGAATCTTTTAGATTTCGTGTCATTCTCCAATGATTCCCTTATTTAGGCTGACTATAGATCTACAAATCAGATCATAAAGATAATCTTTCCATCATGATCCTTACGATATTCTAAGACTTTTGATTATGAAGTTGGCTGTATTCTGACTCTCACAAATTTCAGCCTTGATGGAATCCAAAAGATTCCCTCAAGATTCTTCAAAGATTATGGCCTACTAAGAATTTTCAAATATGTAACTTAGATGGTGATTCTGATTTCATCATCGCGTTCCCTACAAAAATATGGTTAAAATGACTGTAAACTTCATATCATTCTTGTCAGGCCAGGCAATAACTCTACAAGGAAAAAATGATTCGTGTGTCATATTCAATTAGGTAGGTCTTCATTATATACATGAGGGAGAGACTGTTCAGTTCTTCACTCGATGACTGTTCATATTACTTATTTATCTATTTACATATATTGACCCAATCATGAGGATTAGGTGTCAACATTCCCCACCTTAATCTGAAGGGATGTTGGTGAGTCCAAGCATCGTTCTGAATTGTTCAAGCTTTTCTCTTCCAAGCGCTTTGGTGAAGATGTTTGCAATTTTCTCATTTGTGGAACAATGACGGAGATGGATTGTTTTGGCCTCAACATGATGTCGAATTAGATGATATTTAGTATTGATGTGCTTCGTTCGATCATGGAACTTTCGGTTCTTGGCCAACTTTATTGCAGATGTATTTTCAGTCATGAGTGGAGTTGATTGCACTTATGTTACCTGCAAATCTTCGATAATTTTCCTGATCCACACAGTTTCTTTTGTTGCTTTAGCTACTGCCATGTGTTCTACTTCTGTTGTGGAATCCGTTGGAATTGATTGTTTGCATGATCTCTAGGAGATAGCTCCTGATCCAAGACTCACAGCATATTCTGAAGTAGATACCCCAGTTTCTTTGTCTCCATCGAAGTCTGAATCAGAGTATCCAATCAAGCTGAAGTCATCCACCTGTGTATACTTGATTCCAAAGTCTTGGGTTCCCTTCAAGTACCTTATAACTGTTTTTGCAGTAGACCAATGTCCCTCACAAGGCTTTTGCATAAACCTGGAGAGGATTCCAATAGAAAATGAAATTTCTAGTCTGGTAGTAGTTAGGTAGTTCAGACTTCCTACAAGCTATCTATACTTTGTTGCATCCTCAAATTCTTTTCCTTCAATAGATGTGAGCTTTAAGTTTGGTTCCATTGGAGTAGTAAGAGGATTGCATTCTGTCATGCCAAACCTGTTCAATAGATCTCCAATGTATTTCTTTTGAGAAAGGGGTAAGGACTTCGGATGTTGGGTTACTTCAATGCCAAGATAGTAATGAACATATCCCAAATCAGTCATTTCAAAACTTTTCCCCAATTCCTTCTTTATGGATGCAATGTAGCTTTCATTGTTCCCTGTCATCAGAAGATCATCTACATATACCACAAGATATACAACTGTTTTGCCAACTTTCTTAACAAATAAAGTTGCATCATCGAGATCATAATGTTTAAAATTGAGTTTCAGAAGATGGTCAGTTAGTTTTTCATACCAGGCTCACTGCGCTTGTCTGAGGCCATACAAGGACTTCACAAGTTTGCATACTTTATGTTCATTTCCTTTCACAGAAAATCCTTGATGATGAGACATAAAAACATTCTCTTTTAGATCTCCATTTAGGAAAGTGGTTTTTACATCCATTTGATGGACTTTCCAACTGTTCTCAGCTGCTAGCGCAAAGAGTGTCTAGATGGTAGACCAGTTTGCTGTGGGGGAAAAAGTCTCCTCATAATCGACCCCTTCCTTATGTGCAAAATATTTTGCCACAAGCCTGGCTTTGTGCTTGTGAAGTGAGCCATTAGCTTTGTACTTGTTCTTGTAGACCCACGTGCAGCCAATTGGTTTGGCTCCTAATGGAGGATCAACCATATTCCAAGTGTCGTTCTTTATGAGGGCATCATACTCCTTTTGCATTGCTTCTTTCCATTCATCATGAGAAGCAACTTCTTTGAAGGAAGTTGGTTCAAAATATGTAGACAATTTTAATTCATAATCGTAAGAAACATCCATATCAACAAATGAATTAGAGTCATCCACATCATATCCATTTTACCAGTTTGAATTTCTAGTTCCCGTTTTTCCAACCTCATCAGGACGAACACTTTCAAGTGCCTTTGTCAGCCACTTTGGGGGACCTTTCTCAGATGTTCCAGGCTGCTCCATTGATTGAGTTGGGCTGAATCAAGATTGAGTCTCCCAATTCTATCAATCACATCACTTAAAGCATGATCCGTTGTTGGAGTTTCATGTGGGGGAGAGTGTTCTTCAGAAGAAGATTCCATATGTTGATATAGTATAGGAATCCCCCCTTCAAGATGTGGAATCTGATTATCAAATTCTTGAAATGATTTTTCTTTTGTGAATCTATCCAAGTGATCAAGTTGCCACTCAACAACATTGTCAGTTTTGGATGATTCAAGAAAAATTACATCTCTAGATACAACAAACTTTTTATTTACTTCATCATACAGATGGTATTCTTTGGAGGTGTTTGAATACCCCAAAAAGATACACTTACGACTTCTAGCACCAAGTTTGTTTCTATGTACCTTCGGTATCAAGGCATAACAGGTGGAACCAAAGACCCTGAGATTCTTTACCAAAGGAACATGTCCATACCACATTTCATATGGAGTCTTGTTTCTTATTGCATTAGATGAACATATATTCTTTATATATGTGGCACATAGAACAACATCAGCCCAAAACATTATCTTTACATTTTTGAAGAAGAGCATGGATCACACCATATTTAAGATTGTCCTATTCATTCTTTCAGCTACACCATTCTGTTGGGGATTATAAGGCACAGTTGTTTGATTTTTGATCCCATGTTGGCGAAGATAGTTTTCAAATTCATTTGATGTGTATTATTTTCCATTATCAGTGTGAATAGACCCAATATGAGATTGTGCGTCATTTTCAATCCATTTATGAAAATTCTTGAATGTTTGAAAAGCATCAAATTTGGTCTTCAATAAGTAAACCCAACACATTCTGGTGTAGTCATCAATAAATGTCATGATATATTTATTTCCATTTGCAGAAGGAACAGGCATTGGACCACATAAATCTGAATGAATGAGTTCAAATTTTCTATGTGCTATTGAATGTGAATCATGAAAACATTGTTTGCTATGCTTTCCTAGAAAGTAAGCATCACATTGCTTAAGTTTCCTAGGAATTGTAGGCAAACCAGCAACACCATTTTTCTTCTATAAGCGGAGACTGTCATAGTTCAAATGTCCAAATCTAGCATGCCATAATAAACTTGATGGAAGTGTACCTTCTTCATGATGAGAATTGTATGAGAAATGTTTTGCATGAGCAGAGATTCCTTGCAGTTTGAGGATCCTTTCTTCTTTTATTCCCCTCATGACAAGTGAGTGGTCAGATGCTTTTCTTACCTCAAGCTTGCCATCAAACATATGAATGGAGTAACCTTGCTGGCGGATGTGGACCAAGGACAGCAAGTTTCTCTTGAGCTGTGGGAAATATAGAACATGATCCAGAAGAAAGTCTAGAAGACCAGGCAGTTTAACCCTGATTGTGCCAAGCCCTGATGGCTTGATTTTTGATTGATCTGCAAAGTATACTGCTCCATCAACATTGTCATTGAAATCTTCAAAAAAATCTTTTCTATGAGTCATGTGGCAGGTTGCTCCTGAATCAAGCAACCAATCATTTTTCCAGGAAGCAAGTGAAGCATTAAATAAATCTTCATTTACTCCAATGTTACATTGTGCCACAACATAGTGAGCAGATACAGGTGCTTTACCTTTGTCTGTATCATCCGTTTTACCTTTCTGTTGGTTTCTTTTCTGCTTAATTTTGTCCCATGGTAGCTTGCATGTAGAGGCATCATGTGATCCATTTCTTTTGCAGCATATGCAGTGCAAATCTGCCTTTTCTCCTTGAGAAAGTCTACCCCCCCTGCCTCTGAAATATTTTCCTCTTCCTCTTGTAGAATCTTGAGCAAGATGCTTTTCTTTATGAGCAAGGCAAACAGCCTCTTCAGAAGATTCAGGGGTTGTCTTCTTTCCAAAAGCTTTCTCTCTTTCAGTAAACTTTTTCACAAGAGAGTCAAAGGTTATATCTTTGAGATTTCCATTTGCTTGCAATGACTCAAGATAATTGGAGTAAGTAGGATAAAGTGCCTTGAGAAAAACAATAAGAGGGATATCCAATTCAACCTTAGTGGACTTGATATCACGCATTATAGATTTTACTTCAGATGCAAGAGCAAGAGGATCATTATTTTGCAGTTCAAGAGTGAAGAGTTTAATCATGAGTTGGACAACTTCAAGTGTAGAATGTGAGTCATAGAGCTCTTTCAGCTTTTGTAGGGCTTCAAAGGTAGTTGAATATGACGAAATATGGCGACTCACATCTTCATTTACAGATGTTGCGATTAATGCATAAGCTTTGTTGTTCTTGTTTTCCCAAATGACGAGCTCTTTGTCTAAGGTAGGCTGTACTGGGTCATTGTCTCCTTCTCCGATACACACTCCCTTCCACAACTCATTGAAGATGAGGGTGTGTTTTATTATCCGGGACCATTCAGGATAGTTCTCCTTGCCAGTGAGAACTATTCCCACCATAGATATGATTGAATGCATTGTAAAATCCGAGAGCTGTAAAAATACTTTTGCTGGCAAAAATGCGCTTTTGTGGAGAAAAAAACTTCTGCTACTAAAAGAAAATTGATTCTGATATCAAGTCACTTTGAAAACAGCTTTATGAAAACAATACTATGGTAGCCCAACAGCGTGGTATATATATCCCAACAGCCACACCAAACATTATATACAAAGTGTATTAAAACCATCCAAACGCTATTCATATACTATTGATTATTGGAAGGTATGAATAGAATTCCGCTGCCCTAAAGATCTTCACCAAAAACTATATACAAAATGTATTAAGACCATCCAAATGCTATTCATTTCCGCTGCGCTAAAGATCTTCACCAAACATTAGCAAATAAAAGTTATCGAAATTTCAATACTATCCACAAGCATATACTGTCTATTTTAAATTTCAATACTTGTTAACAGTACTCGTCTCGGTTCTACATGCCAGAAGAACGTTGACCTTCATACATGTTAAATCATCCCCTCCGCGCTCTGTTTGTGCCAGAGGGAGCGATTTACTGTTTCTTGCACTATTGGCGAGTCGCTTTCCGCCCCCCAAAAAAAAACAGAATCTTTGATTAAATATAATCTAATAATTTAAATAAAAAAGAGGAATAGGAATGAAAGCGGAAGCTTCATCGATGGTGGCGTATCTTTGTAGTGGCACCCTGGCATGAAATTCTCGTTTCATAGCTTGGAGGATAAGCATTTAAAAGTATGTTGATGTGAACGAAATTGTAGAAGAGAATGGCCAGCGTATTCAATGCAGATTCCTTCAGCATCCATGTTCTTCCATCAAATGAGTAATAGGGTTCAACATACACCACTCATGGCATTCATGACCCTTCAAACGCACAACACACTAGCATCGTTCCAACGCACCATAGACATCGACCAACGCAGTAATCCAAGGAAACATCGATTGCTAAGGAATCAAAGTAATGCAGAGATCATTAAACGCAGAGTATAACATGTCAGTCGTGACAGCGCTATTCACAAAAAGATTTAATGTATAGCGCTTCTGTCTAGACAGATGCGTTATGAGGAAGCGCTGGAAAGGAATAAGGCAGAGTTAGGTTATTTCAGGACAGAGGAGAATAAGGCAGAGACAAAGCAACGCTGGAATAAGGCAGAGGCAATGGCCAGGACAGAGGAGTTACAGGAGCATAATATCTAAAACAAGGAGCTGGCTCTGATACCATGTCAGGCCAGGTAGTAACTCCAATAGGCAGTAAAACTGATTTATTCAATTTCATCAGGTAGGCTATTTTTATATACAAAAGGGTGTGACTGCTCAGTTTATCTTCTGATGACTGTTCACATTCCGAATTTAACTATTTACATAAATTCACCCAATCATGAGGATTAGGTGTCAACATTAACAATGAAAAATTCCACGAAATATTTTCATACATGATGGGAGGACATTGCTTTAGAGTTGCAAGAGAGTGAAAGATGGTTAGAAGAGAGGATTGAAAACTTGAGTACGATGGTTTTATATTCAGCCATGGATGAGAGAGAAAAATGTTTCAAAACAAAAACCCATTGTGAAACCTAGTGCCCACGTTTTGTGCTGAAGGAGATTACAGAGGAGGAGTTTAATTGGCCTAGAAAAGGACCTTCGAGTGACCTAGTTCCAAGAGGAAAAATAGGGATTTTCCATCTCCTTTTCAGAAATTATGTGAAGAGAAGGAATCAAATACACAAAACTTTTCAAATGAATCTGGAGTTGCTCTTGATCAAGCATTCCCAATTGACAATTTGGATGTCTCTAGTTCATCGGTGGAATATTATTTTCTAGGTGCAAGTGATTATGTTCATGTAACAAGTCGAAAGAAAAAGTCTTCAATAGAGAAGATGTCTTTAAATGAGATGAGGGACAATATCAGGACTTGGAATCGTGTTAAAGATAAATCATGCAAAGGTTGTTCGTTATATTGGTAGGCGTAATATGATACGATGGCATTGATATATTTGGAAAATACGTTACTAATACATTGTGCAGCATTGATGCATATT
>APFE030178069.1:0-10183 GCA_000404065.3 Pinus taeda
GAAAGAAAGTGGAAGGAAGGAGCAAGAAAGGAAGAGCAGTATCAAGCACCTAAAACAAGATTCTTTGCAGGTATTGATTTGAATGTGTGATTTCCTTACTAGATTTGGCACGCATGGTATTGAATGTGGTTCTTTGTTGTCATGGCATGGGTTTTGCCAAGTGTGACAATGTTTTCAACCTAGCCTTTCCATTTTTGGATAGCCATGGTGTGATTGGATTCTCATGTTTTGGTTGAGCTATATTTCCAGATGGATTTGAAGCTGAGTGAGGTGGATCTTTGAATAAAAGAAAACATGGCCTAGTAACCCCTGATTCAGACGATGGGTTGCAGTAAATCTGTATTTTTTGTTTCCTCGGCAGGCCTAGGAATCGTTGACACATGAATAGCGAGATATACAGTAAAGCCTAGAGGTGGGTGCTCTCCATTAGGCCTAGTAATCCCGAGATGGATATACAGTAAAGTTGGAAGAATAGAATCTTAGTTAGGGCGTAGTGGTTCAGTGTAGATTGTGGTAAACCATAGAGACTGGTGTCTTGGTTATGGCCTAGTGATCCCTGGATTGGACTATGAATTGCGGTAAATCCTAGAGACTAGGAGGTAGGAGAAATTCTCATGGTGTAGGCGAATAAATCTGGTGGAATCCATGCTTTTTTTGGCCTATTGATCTAGTGGAGATTATGGTAAATCCTTTTATTACATGTTTATTGCTTTGGCCTAGTGATCCGGTGTCAATTATGTTAAAGCCCGATTTCTATTCATGAGGGTGAGGTGGTTTAGCCTCAGAATGCCCTGGTTGTTTCTTTTGCTTTGAGTCCTGCATTCATGCTTCGAATATGGCACGAGGGTGATTGGCTAAAGAGAGACTTGGCTCAACCAATCTATGGTTGGGTGAAACATGGTAGTCCCATGCCAGGTTGGATTTTGCATTCATTAATAAGATGTTATTTTCATGGTATCTTATGTATAAATGTACTGGTTTATATGTGGATTCTATTGTTGATGTATCCTTGATATTTCTTTTGTTATTATGATGGTTATAAGCATGTATTATGAAAATGATGATGCATGGTGCTCCTCATGTCTTGATTTGTAAATGAATGAACAATGTATCTATGACCTAATAGATGATAATGTAGCTAATGATATAAGGGAACAATGCTTCTTATTCATTCTCAAATAAGTATGAGACCTCTATGCTCAGATTTGTTGTTTAAACATGTAGATTACATATTTCTGACTTGTTTAACGAAATTCATGTCATAGATAGTAGGGGTTTAGCCAATTCCTTGTTCAAGTAATTGCATTTGTATCATTATTTTTTTGTTATCTTTCATTTATGAAAGTGTCATTGAGTTCTAGGCAGTGACCTAGGCTCTACGCTTGAAAAGGTGGCACAACACAACACATTGGGACCCAATGACTGGTCATGGGGATGACTAGGAAGGATTTTAGGAGTCCTATAGTATGTATATAAGGTTCATGTTGTGGGTTTCTGTCAATTCCACTTCCTTAAGGTCACCTAGGAGACTAAATCCCATTATAGTGGCCTCTTGTTGCATATCTACCCCAGTTGGTCAGTTACTTGGGTAGATTTGGGATACGGGTGTTACATGCTAGCCCGTGTAGTTATACATAATGACTCTCCTCCACATGATTTTTATGAGGTGAGTATACATTATGGTGTATATGTTCAACTTCTCATGAAGTTTTAATCAAAATCACAAGACACAAACCTACTCTACTATTCTACGGACATTAATTCGCAATTTAGAACATTAATCACAAACATACAATAAGAAATAAAACACATGCAAAGTGTTTTTACAGTGGAAATAAATATGATAAAACCCCCTTATGCCTATTTGTATTAATCTGATGAATAGAGATGTATTACAATTTCTTGCTAAATATAAGCGCAACCTGCAAGAGAATAACATATCTCTCTAATCACTAAGAAGATCTGACTCAAACTTCATCAATTTCAACTTCTACTTGAGCCCCTATTTTCTTGTCTAATTCCTAAGAAAATAGACCCCTATTAATTAGTAATTCCCTCCAAAATGCTTGCATAATTCCTTAAAGTTGATCACCTGACCTCATGCAACACCTGTACACTCAACTAGTTTACAACTGCTAGTTAACTTCCTCAGAAACTCCACCACAACTAGGAAACTCAGAGTCTTTGCATGCATGAGCTAATCATTAGTTGATTGATCATTTAACTAGATAATCTTTGAGTTAGACTAATGTCCTAATATTTGAATGACCACCAACTAGTTATATTAGCAGTTAGAACTAGTTTAATTGATTATTGAATTTTGAATTTTCTCAATCAAACTGAGAATTGCTTGCTGCATTTTTCAACAAGGTGGAGGTGGAGGAGAATCCATGGAAACATGTAATTATGGAGGATGGCCTGGTTGATCAACTCCCCCCCTTAGATGACCTCATAAGTTCATCCACGTAGCTAGAGCCTTGTGTCTACATGTCATCATGAACTTATTAATATACATGAAATATAATATGAACTAAATTAATATAAATAATTATGCATAACTTGATGATAAGAATCAAAAGCTTCATATATATACGTACCTAGTCTATGTCACATAGGTTGTTCATCATCAAATTTTCATGGAAGGAATCACGACACATACATACATATGACAAAATCTAGTCAATGGGTAAAATTGAGAGAAATGAAGCATCATTTAAAGGAACTCGAAAGTCATGACTAAATGGTGGTGGTATGCTAATCTCTCCATGTAATGCAATATGTACACTTACCAATGACGTTTTCATGCTATCTGTAATGGTATGCTTGGCCTCAGCAATGAGTTACGATAAATCCTCTAGATTTGTCGAAAATACCACGCTCTGGTATTGTAGTGGAAATAATATCAAAGGTGTTGGTACATTCCTAGGGTCCCTACGATCCCCCTCGAAATCATATGTACATGCCAAGTCGGCTCCATAATAATGTGTTTTGATATCAATGTAATTCGGCCTCATATATAATAAGAACTATACATATACGTGCTTGGTAAAATAAAGGAAGACCTAGTTAGGGTGGGGGGAATAGGCCCCAAGCTCTGATGTATCAATCATACACAAAAGGGGTTGCATCAACATTCTTAAAATATTTGAGTGGAATCATACCTTTATGTCTAGTAGGGCCATCCAGAGGGATGTCGAACAACTCCACATGAACATAAATGTTCTTGGTGGCCTCTTTCACCACCTCCCAAGTATGTGGGCCTCTAAACTCATGCCTCCTAATCCTATATATGGAATGTAGTACGTCACTTTGTGGGCCCGACCTTTGGTATGTCTCAATCAACCTATTCATGCGTTTTAGAATCATAGATAAACTCTGCCTACTAGGTGAGCTAACATGTATGTTACCCAGATCTTGTGTATGCACATATATTGGGTTGTAACATCCTCCAATGTGATACTAGTTGTAGCATCATCCCACATAGGGATTATTGTTGCACTGTGATCCTTATCTTGGCCCTTTTGAGGGTGTGTAAATCATAAACATTGTTTAACATAAATATTTAACAAACTAGAAGCATAATAGCATATACATTAAATTAAAACACATCAATGACGATGATTTAAAAATTAAAGATAACTTCAAGACATAAACACATAAATTTTAAAGAGGATTTAAAAATGTAGCTGGTGTACCTCAAATAGGTGAAGAAAGTCCATTATCAATAGAGTGATCATCAGCAGTGATAGAAACATTGTATCTAACACTTTGATTAACATCGGAGGTAAGATCTATGAGTGGAACATGCAACCTAGATGGGCTATGTGATCTATCACCAGCGCGACCATGTATAGAAGATACCCACACACTCCGATGGTCTGTGGTTGGGGGCCATATAGGAGAGGCCTCTACATATTACATATAATACATTTACACCTATCCAAGAAAAAAATGCTCACTTAGAAAGAATGTTGATAAGAAAACCATTTCTAAACTCAAGTAGAATAGTCTAGCCTCAAGTCCTAAACTTTAGAGTCCATTTTTTTATAATATATCAACCAAAGTATTGAGTTCCATGTAAACACAATCGAAAGAAGTGATCAAATCTACCTTCACACTTTTTCCCATTTCTCAAAAATGCATTTTATTCATAAAGTGTAAATATGTAAATATATAAGTAAAAAATGAAACAATCTTATTTGAAAAATATTAAAATCTCATGCCAACCAAATACTCCAATAGACTTTAAGTTATTATAATGTTTGACTTTGACACATGACATGTACTAGGTGCAAGCACATGAAGGCAATGTTTCTTGTACAACACAATACATAATGAAATAAATGGTAAAAACTAGAAATGAGTTGAAATGCTTTTATTCACTTTAATTGCACTTTTCATGATAGATTTAATGTATCTATCAAGGATGCATTGTTGAAACATGAACTTGTATATATTATATATATAATATATATATAATATTTAATATATAATATTAATAAATTTTTTTTAAAAGTATTATTATATAGTGATAAAACATAGTTCTATTATAGTTATGTAACATAGTTCTATACTATGATGCATATTATGTTAAAAAGTTATAAACTTATGTTTACATTATATGTGTGTGTGTGAGTGTGTGTGAATGTTATAGTTGGAAATATAGTATTTGTTATATATATAACATGAGTAAACACTATATGTTATAAGTTTCTAGTGTATATTATATATATATATAATAAATATATATAATAATTATTATATATATAAACATTTTATTGTATTGAACCTTAAAAATTAAATTTTTTAAGTGATATGTTTTTTAAACCAATCATACTTATATTTTAGTATTAAAAAAATTATTTGAAATATAATTTATTTAAAATCTAAAAATAATAAAATAAAATAAATTTCTTATATGATAAATAGAGGTTCACCATGGTCGAAGGAGTTGAGCTCAAGTGATAGAGGCACATATTATGTTTTTGGTCGTGTCGGGTTCAAATCTCTAGAGACATGCTCTACTTCGTGAAAATTATGAAAAACGTCATATAAACGAGTTCCACTCGGTAGTCCCATAATCATTTCATTGAAAAAATAAAATAAATAGAGGTTCACCATGAAAAACCATATTCATCATGCCAATCTCAAACTCCTAATATATTTATTTATTGGTTATATTTTGGATGTTTCTATTTTAGAATATAGTTTCAGTCAAATTTGTTCGAAATTTAAAATGCATTTTAAATAACAAAAAATTATTTTTGTTTAAAAAATTCTTTCACTAATTTCCTAATGAAAACCTTTAAAACCTAAAATAATTAGAAAATAATGTTGTTACCATTCAAAATCATAAAATATTCATAATAAACATGCTACAAAATGCAAGAAAAAAAATTAAAACATAAATTATGGTTCTTTTGGTAGCTTCCAATCATTTTTTTGGTGGTTTTGTGGTTTTCCAGGTTGTTTTTATGGTTTTCTAGGGTCGCATTTGTGGTTTTCTAAGTTTTTTTTAGTTGATTTGAAGGTATTTTTTGGTGGCTTTTCTGGTTTTCATGTCTTTCATGTTTTTTGTATGGTAAGTTTTTTTTCAAATTAATTTATTTAATTTTGCAAGAAAATTTATATAGAAAACACAAAAGGGATAATAAACCTACCTTGACTTGAGCCTCTCGGACGTTGGCAAGGTTGTTGGTGAGGTTGGTTGGGTTACTAGATGGTCCAATTACTCAATCAAGCTGCAATACCTAATTTGAGCTCTTGTTTACCCGTGGTCTATGAAAATGACTAAACATACTACAACCACGTGTTTTAATAGAAAATAAGGGCTTAATCAATTGTCAAAGATTGAGCAAGCCTTAATGCTCAATCAAGGGTTTGTTTTAAACCCTCGATTGAGCTATTTTGTTAGTGCTCGAGGAGTTTAATCAAATGCCTAAAAATGGCTTGACCGAGTGCTTAAAATGCTTGATCAAGCCCTTTTTTTCACCTAAATGTGCCCTCTATTGCCAAAAAGTTTAACGCAACTCCATGCTTTCAGCCCTTTAATTTTCAAAATATCTTCATAAGGTTTACCTCATAGGGAAATTGAGCTTATAGGTATCCAATGGAAACTCTCTAAAGTGATAGGCTCTAATGGAATGAAAAAATTACTCAAACAGGGGCACCAAGGTATAATGGCATAATTATGCTCACTAAATGTTCAAGCATCAATATCATGTATGTTAGAATATCTTCATAATGCTTTGAACAATCATCCCAAGGTATTTGGATTAATTCGTAAAGGTCTTCCTCCTTATCAAAATCATGACCATGCTATTCATTTACAGTCGAGAAGTGTACAAGAGATAAATGAAGAAGGAAAATTCATACTATAAGTGGGAAAATTCCTTGAAACAAGGATTAAGAAGTTGAGTAACCTACAAATTATGGAGTACATCGTGAGTACATCATCAAACAAAATATCTTGCTAGGAGAGGAGATGACATGGGAAGATGACCTATTCTTGCATAATCACTAGTAGTTAACCAACTGTTGAGGACACCACTTGTTTGAAGTAGAGAGACATATTAAGCCCTATTGGAGCCCTATGTTAACCCCATAACCCATTATTAAGCCCTAGATATTAAGTGATTAAATTTCTATTGTTATATTGTTATGTAGGCTAGAATCCTTAATGGTCCGATTTTATTATAATTGTACCCCTTGTCTCCTATATATATTTATATATATATATATATATATATATATATATATATATATATATATATAGAGAGAAGAGAGAGAGAGAGAGAGAGAGAGAGAGAGAAAGAGAGAGATATGAAGAAAGACAGGTGTAGAATCATCAACTATTGTCTTACAATTTTTATTCAATGTAAAAAGAGTTTTCCACCTCGAAGATGAATATAATTATTGGTTTCTTATCATTTTTAGGCCGCAAGTTTTATAAAACTTGAGCTAACACTAAGGGGAGTTTGGATTGGAACTTTGTATAAGGTAATAGGAAGAATTGTTAGCGATGGGTACAAAATTTCTCTTGTTCCTGAAAGTTGAGCTAAAGAAGGATTAAATCATATGGTCTCCAAAGAAAATACTATGATGCGACATCAAATACTTAGATATATCAGAGAGAAGGGTCTTTTAAGTACTGCACGGTTATGCTATGGTAGAAGGTATGTTTAAATTATCTTGCAAATTTGATTTATGTTAACATTGTTTATATGGATAGAAGAATTAGGTAAGTTTCTCCTCTGGTTCTACAAGGTTAGAGGGAATACTACAGTTGATGCAAAATAATGTGGTTGGACCTGTGTCCATTCAATCACTAGGTAAATCTATGTATTGTTTCTCATTTATAGATGAATTCTTGTGGAATACATGGATTTATTTTCTCATAAATAAATCTTAAGTCCTTGATAAGCTCAAAAAGTTTAAGGCTCGTAGAGAAGAAAAATAAGGTGTCGAGGATAAATAATGGTGGGGAATTTTGCCAGAATGAATTCAAATAATTCTATAAGAAATGTGATATAATAAGGAAAAATTATACTCCATGCACACCTTAATAGAATTGAGTTGCAGAAAGGATCAATAGGACATTGATTGAGAAAACAAGGAGCATGCTCAGTGGTGTTAGGTTAGGACAAGAATTCTAGGTAGAGGTATTGGAAACTATGTGTTATATGGTAAATAGATCATCCTCATCAACCTCAGATGATAAGACTCCACAAGAGGTATGGATTGGTAAGAGATCTTCTCATAAACATTTTAGGGTATTTTCTTATGATGCTTATGTACATGTTCTAAAGCAGAAAAGGAGTAAGCTAGATAAAAAAGTTGAAAAGTTCATCTTTATTGGATATAAATATTATATAAAAGGTTATAAGTTTTGGAACCAAGAAACTAAGAAGGTTGTGTATAGTAGAGATGTCGTGTTTATAGAAATCAAAGATGTTATCAAATAGGAAGTCCTACAAAGGGAAAGAGATACAATGAAGATAAAGTTATAATTAAAGGATGATGACTTAGACTCTACAAAAGAACAAGAATAAAAAAAAAAGAACGACAAATTCCAACACTAAGGAGATTGATTTGGGATAGAAGGAACCCAGAAATGTATACACCACTTGATTAATGTTCAAATTTTTCTTTTTTATTATTGATGATGATCCTAGAACTATTTGTGAGGAAGTGGAATTATAAAATGGAAAAGTTTACAAAAAGGAAATGGTTAAGGAAATGGCATCCTCGGACTATACTAAGGCTTGGGATCTAGTGGATTTGTGAGTTTGAAGAGATCCCATTGGAAGAAAATGGGTGTTTAAGAAAAAATTGGACACAAAAGGTAGAGCGGAGAAATAAAAAGTTGGAATAGTAGCAAAAGCTTATTCTCATGTAGAGTGATTTGAATTTGGTGATATTTTATCTCATGTTGCAAATGATGAAACCTAATCCTAAGGGATTGGTAAATTAGTGTAGATATTGGAAATAGTAAATCAAAGAGACATTGGAAGATGAAGATACATTAGAAGATGAATCCCAATAGTCTCCCTCTCCTTATATATATTTACATATTCTCTTACTGAAAATCATCAATTCATTCAGAGTTACAAATCTAGCCTGGCATGGTATCAAAGCTAAAAGTCCCTTTTAGCATATTTTCTTATATATAACTCCTATTTTCCTACGATTATAATATTTCCTATGCATTCTAACTTTGTGTGGTTAATTCCAGACTGTGCATTCACTAGTGATTCACTCATTAAACAAAGACTACTTTATGCATTGAAATTTTTGTGGAAATTGGTGCATTTGATGCTTTTGGAGGGTTTGCATTCAACTGATAACCAGACTACGGTGAGTTGTTTTTATGGTCATGAGTTGGATCTCTGTAAAAAAATTTGGAAATCGTTGAATGCTCTTTGCATTTGGAACATGTGTTGAAGCATTACGGAAATTCTGAGCTCTAATGTGGGCCTAAAAACAAAAAAGTACAACCAAAATAAACTTTATAAGAACCGATAGGATTCAAGATTATGATGTCAATCATGCTGGATGATTCATCATTTTTGGAGTACTTTTTCAACTCATATTTCCAACTTATCTCCCTACGATTTTACTCAAATTTTGACCAGGAGAACTCATTGGATACGGAATTTAATTCCTCATCCAAGGAGTACCCATGTTGCATACATTCCATAGACCTTGTTAAATAGGGATGAGAGATGCACAGGTAATGGAAGCTGACTGTGTACTTCAACTTGATTAGATACTCTGAGTCAAATTTTGTTGGAGATAAATAAACTGAAATATTTACTTCAAGTTAAGTCTTGGATAAGGAGCTATCTCCTAGAGGTCAAAAAAATAGTTAGTGCTAGCAGATTCCACAACTGAAGCAGAATATGTGGTAGTGGTTGAAGCAATGAAGGAAATTATGTGGCTTTGGAAAATTCTAGAAGATTTGTAGGAGAAACAAGTGCATTCAACTCCTCTTTTGATTGAAAACACTTCTACAATAACGTTGGAAAAGAATCCAAAGTTCCATGATGAACTAAACTGAAATGCATGCAATGATCTACTTTGCTCCTTGTGAATCCAAACCCTTTGGAGTTAATAAAGAATGAAAATTTACATAATCTTCTCTCATGCACGGTTAACCTACAAATGACCCTCCATGCGCTTTAAATAGAATTCATGGACCAATCGGGTGTCAAGCCACGGATCAAGTGTCGGTAATACCGAGGAGAGAATGAAACGTCGGATCACTACATATCGTGACCGTCGGATTGTAAGTTACAAAATGTACAACGGTAAAGAAACACACTTTACCTAACTCTATACCTAACTCTATACTAGACCAAGTTGAACTTAACTATTTTCCTATGTGTCGGAATATCCTAACATCCCCCCTTAAGAACAACTTGGGATAGGATTGAAGGATTTACAAATATGACACAATAGGAGAAGGAAGGAGGCACTAGAGCCTATCCCCCCTTAGTGACAACTTCCTGAACTCCAAGCATATATCGAAGTTTAGTGAACTTCGCCTCTGTGAGAGCCTTTGTGAAGATGTCTGCAACCTGATCATCTGTTGAACAATATTGCACTTCAAGAACATGGTCATGAATGAGCTTTCTGATGAAGTGCATGTGAAGTTCAATGTGTTTGCTGCGATGATGCTGAA